>CAUYQU010087647.1:0-95147 GCA_963574635.1 Cheracebus regulus | reverse complement strand
CAGAGTCTCCATGAGCCTATGTACTACTTTCTGGCCATGTTGGATTCCATTGACCTGGGCTTATCCACAGCCACCATCCCCAAAATGCTGGGCATCTTCTGGTTCAGCCTCAAGGAAATATCTTTTGGAGGCTGCCTTTCTTAGATGTTCTTCATCCATTTCTTCACTGTCATGGAGAGCATTGTGTTGGTGGCCATGGCCTTTGACCGCTACATTGCTATTTGAAAACCCCTTCGATACACCATAATCCTCACCAGCAAAATCATCAGCCTCATTGCAGGCAGTGCTGTCCTGAGGAGCCTGTACATGGTCGTTCCACTGGTGTTTCTCCTTCTGAGGCTGCCCTTCTGTGGGCACCGTATCATCCATCATACTTATTGTGAGCACATGGGCATTGCTCGTCTGGCCTGTGCCAGCATCAAAGTCAACATTATGTTTGGTCTTGGCAGCATTTCTCTCTTGTTATTGGATGTGCTCCTTATTATTCTCTCCTATGCCAGGATCCTCTATGCAGTCTTCTGCCTTCCCTCCTGGGAAGCTCGATGCAAAGCTCTCAACACCTGTGGCTCTCACATTGTTGTTATCTTAGCATTTTTTACACCAGCATTTTTCTCTTTCTTTACACATCGTTTTGGCCATGGTATTCCTCAATATAGCCACATTTTCTTGGCTAATCTATATGTGGTTGTTCCACCAGCCCTCAATCCTGTAATCTATGGAGTCAGGACCAAACAGATTAGGGAGAAAGTGCTGAGGATTTTCTTCAAGACAGATCACTAACCAATTGAAGTTTGGAGGGCCTCTGTTAACATTCTTGATTCTTCCATTTTTAAAAAGTAAAGTTATCTTACTTCTTATATAGTGAAAAAAAAAGAAAGGCAGAGTGGAATATCACAACCAATAACTTTATTTATCTGTGAATTGAAGTTTTTGCTTTTAAGGGCAGTTATTTACATATCGGAATTTTTATAAACTCTACTTATCTGAGTTTCAAAAATTTTTATTTCTGGATTGTCAAGACAGTCCTTATATAGTATATATTATTTTTTCCACTTTTTTGGTGAATATCTTGATATTTTGAAAATTTAAGTAAGGTATTTATATTCGATGTTTAGTAAGAAGTAGTAATTTAAGCCAATTACATTGCCTCCAAATTATGATCATTTTCTCTTATTCCAGGATGTTTAAGAGGTGAATAGAATACAGTTGCTATTTTCAGAGATCATAAATGAATTAAGTGGCTAGCCAGAATTCTTAAAATAATTAAAAGTTTTCCCAAATAGTAACATCACCCTACTCTAAATGCAGTATATATATAAAGGGACATTGGTAAGTATACTTTACTTTCATACACTCACATTGGGCTCACCATAATCCTACCTCAGTAGTTATTGTAATTTTCCCCATGCCACATAATGATGCAATCATAGTAATGAACCTAAATATTAAAGTATAAAAGGAAATAATAGAATATAGGCATAACATATACATTCATAAGTATTTTATTCATTTTTTATTTACTTATTTAAATAACATTTATACAATACATATTATGAATATACAGATGTATGCAGATATAGATGTCAATATTTCTACCATGTTTCCTGTGTAGGTTTGCAAGCAGCAGAAAGATTCAAAAACATAGTTGTTTGTCTTTAAGCACTTACATTGGGAAAGAAGATATAGTAAGTTGGTCCTATAGCAATGCTAATAAATGTTTTTTCCTCTGAGGATTTGCAAGTTGTGTGATAATTATCAATTTCCTTCATAGAGGAAGAACAAAAAATTTGGAGGAAAATGGCTTTAGGAAAAAGGCCTTGAATATATGTTCTTTATTGCTGCTCTGTCTGCCATTTATATGGTTAAGATACAGAATTAGGCAGCAGACCACACAAGTCACATGTTGAGTCTATAAAGCAAAGATACATAAATTTAGCTGTGATTCAGTCATCTCCTATCAAAAGCAGCCAGTAGGTCACTCACTGGACAACCAGATTGGAACAGAATATGCTGTGCAGAAATAGTTTTTGCCTTTTCTCCACAGACACCATGCAGTAGTTGTGCACTCTCTGTCTTGGAAGCGGGAAAGCTACAAAGGCTTTTTTCAAGAATGAAGAGTTGAGCAGTTTATGTTTATTTTATGTCTCTTTGCTTTTAAGTCTCCTCAACAAGGAAATATGTTAACACCAGATGTGATGTATTTATTAAGAATCCCAAGTGGCAAAGTGGTTATCTTCGAAGAAAAAAGAATAAGGATGCCAATTAAATCGTAAGAGCCCATGCCAAGGCTCATGTGGTGGGACAAGAAACTAGATGGCATCTAACATGATTTGGTTGTGTTCCCACTCAAATCTCATCTTGAATATTTGCTCCATAATTCCCTCATGCTGTGGAAGGGACCCAGTGGGAGATAACTGAATCATGGGGGCAGTTCCCCCATACTGCTCTCGTGGTAGTAAACTTTCTAGAGACTTGTTGAGTGGCTTTGACCAAAATGCTGATAATGGTATGGACGATGAAGTCCAGGCTGAGATGGTCTCAGATGCAGATGAGGAACTTGTTGGGAACTGGAACAAACTTGTTGGGAACTGGAACTTGTTATGTTTTAGCAAAGAGACTGGCAGCATTTCACCCTTCCCCTAGAGATTTGTAAAATTTTGAACGTGAGAGAGATGATTTAGGGTATGTGGCAGAATAAATTTCTAAGCAGCGAAGCATTCAAGAAGTAACTTGGATGCTGTTAAAGGTATTAGTTTTATAAGGGAAGGAAAGCATAAAAGTTCAGAAAATTTGCAGCCTGACCATGTGATATAAAAGAAAATCCCATTTTCTGAGGAGAAACTGAAGTCAGTTGCAGAAATTTGCATAAGTAACAAGGAGATAATATCTCATTGTAGTTTTGATTTGCATTTCTATGATGATCAGTGATGATAAGCATCTTTGCATATATTTGCTGGCAATCTATATGTCTTCTTTTGGGTAATGTTTATTAAAATGGCTCATTCCTATAATCCCAGCACTTTGGGGGGCCAAAGTGGGCAGATTATTTGAGTCTAGGAGTTTGAGCCTAGGCAACAGGACAAAACCTCATCTCTACAAAAAATATAAAATTAGCTGGGTGTGGTGGCACATGCCTGTAGTCCCAGCTACTCGGGAGGCTGAGGTGGGAGGATTGCTTGAGCCCAGGAAGTTGAGGTTGCAGTGAGAAAAAAAAAAAAGAAAGAAAAGAAGAAAAAGATATTTTGCTCATTTGTAAATCAATTACTTATTACTATCATTTTGCTATTGAGTTGTTTGAGCTTCTCATATAATTTAGTTATTATCCCTTGTTAAGTGGAGCAGTTTGCAAATACTCTCATTTTGTGGGTTTTCTCTTCACTTTGTTGGTTGTTTTCTTTGCTGTGTCAAACTTTAGCTTAATATGATCCCATTTATTCATTTTTGCTCTCATTACCCGTGCTTTTGAGGAAACTTTTTCAAAGAATTTTTGCCCAGACTAATAATCTAGAGTGTTTCTCAAATGCTTTCTTCTAGTAATTTTATAGTTTTGAGTCTTATGTTGTCTTGAATCCCCTGTATATCTATACCACACACACATTGTATTTTTTAAAAAGACTATATTGAACGGTACTTTCTCATTTAAAAACTGTTTATAAAAATTTATCATACATACAAAAAATTTAAAAATAAAATAGAACCACCATATAGCCACATTCAACAATTGTAAATATTTTCTCATATTTTACAATCCCTCCCACATGTAATTTCTTACTGAAATGAGAGAAAAACCAATCAATACAATATAATATTAGGTAGTATAAGTTTTAGAAATCAAAATAAAGCAGGGTAAGAAAATAGATTTGGAAGGATTACCATTTTAAATCCAATGGCCAGAAAAAGCTTCTTTGACATCTAATTATTTGAGGAGAGATGAATGAAGTGAAGGAGCAAGACTTCAGAAGGTATCAGAGAACAGTGTTCCAGGTTTTAGGAGAGGAAAAGGCAAAATCCTTGGGATAAAGGCGAGCTTAGAACAGAGAAATGGCACAAAGTACATGCCTGGAGTGGAGGGAAGAGGATAAAGGAGTGAGTGGTAAGAGATGCTGTCTGGTTTGTGATTCAGACTGAGCAGAGTCTCTATGAGCCCATGTACTACTTCCTGGCCATGTTGGATTCCATTGACCTGGGCTTGTCTATAGCCAACATCCCCAAAATGCTGAGTATGTTCTAGTTTAGTCTCAAGAACATAATATCTTTTAGAGGCTGCCTTTCTCAGACGTTGTTTATCCATTTCTTCACTGTCATGGAGAGCACTGTGTTGGTGGCCTTTGACTGCTACATTGCCATTTGCAAACCCCTTCGGTACACCACGATCCTCACCAGCAAAATATTCAGCCTCATAGCAGGCATTGCTGTCCTGAGGAGCCTGTGCATGATTTTTTCACTGCTGTTTCTCCTTCTGAGGCTGCCTTTCTTTGGGGACCATAACATCCCTCATACTTATTTTGAGCACATGGGCTTTGCCTGTCTGGCCTGCGCCAGCATCAAAGTCAACATTATGTTTGGCCCTGGCAACATTTCTTTATTGTTATTCAATGTGCTCCATATTATCCTCTCCTATATTTGGATCCTCTATTCAGTCTTCTGCCTGCCCTTCTGGGAAGTTTTACTAAAACCACCCAACACCTGTGGTTCTCATATTGGTGTAATCTTAGCTTTTTTTACACCAGCATTTTTTTTCTTTCTTGACACATCATTTTGGCCATAATATCCAACAATATATACATATTTGATTGACCCACCTATATGTGGTTGTTGCATCAGCCCTCAATTCTATAATCTATGGAGTCAGGACCAACCAGGCTCAGGACAGAGTAATGAGGTATCAGTCCTCAACATTGATCACTAATCCACTGGAGATCTGTCTTAGAATTCAGGTTTCTTCCATTGTTAAAAATATAGTTATCTTTTGTCTAACCTAATAGAAAGTAAGTACACAGAGTGAAATGTTGCAATCAATAACAACATGTTACAAATAACATTATTTATTTGTAAACTGAAACCTTTATCTTTAAGGATAATAAAGAGAATATTGGAATTTGTATTAAATCTGCTTTTGCTATTATGTGCATTTCAGTTTCTGGATTCTCAAGACAATTCTATGAAGTTTATATTACTTTTTCCACTATTTTAATGAATATACTGATGTCTGGAAGGTTAAGTAATTTACTGAAATTCCATATTTAATAGAAAGTAATAATTTAGTCAATTATGTTGCCTCCAAATTATAATCATTTTTTCTTATTCTTAGATGTTAAAGAATTGAACAGAATACAGAATAAAATCGCTATTTTAAAGAGAATATGAACAGTTTAAGTGGCTGCCAGGATTCTTAAAAAAATATTTACAACTTTCCCTAATATAACGATAATATCCCCCATACATGCACTATATAGACAGTGATAATTATACTTTACACACATACAATCATATTGTTCTTACCAAACTCCTACTCAGTAGTTACTATAATTTCTTTCACACATATAAAAAAGCAGGCAGTAATTAAATTAGAATTTAACTTTGATCATATAGAAGCAGAGAGAAAAATAGTAGTTACCAGAGGCTGGGAGGGTCAGGGAGGAGGGAGCCTCAGACCAAACATAACAATTTTTGGTCATGAGTACAAAGTTACAGTTAGATAGGAAAAATAAGTTCTGGTGTTCTATTACATGATAGGGTAATTATAATTAATAATAGTATAATGTATATTACAAGATAACTAAAAGAGAGGTTTTTGAATGTTATCACCACAAAGAAATGATACATTTTAAAAGTGATGAATCTGTGAATTGCCCTGATATGATCATTAAACAATGTATGCATGCATTGAAATACTACATTGTACCCCATAAATATACAGACTTATTTCATGTTAATTATAAATAAAACACAACTAAAAAAAGAAACTATAGTAAAGGAAATATGAAGTTAGTGGAGTCCAGGTACGATGTATGCATTTATTATATATGTACATAATTTATGTATTGATTTTTGAGCAACAAAAACATGTAAGGATTACAGTCTGTTATTGCTAAACACATTGGGAAAGAAGAAATAATAAGTTGGTTCCAAAGTAGCGGCAAAAAATAAATTTTCCTCTGAAGATTTGAAAGGTGTGTGGTTATTAGCAGTTTCATTCATGGATGACTCACAAAGAAGTTGTTGGAGGAAGATGGTTTTAAAAAGAAGGCCTTGAATATGTGCTATTTATTGCTGCTTTGTCTGCCAATACAGTTAAGATACAGAATCAGGCAATAGATCTTGCAGGTGTCATGTCGAAATAACAATATAGCAAAGATGTCACATTGAAACTATTTGCTGTCTTGCTTATTTTATTTTATATTTTAAAATATTTATAGTTATATAAACATTTATTTTAAAACTGTGTAATGTAATAATTTGATATGTGTATACACTGTGTAATGATGACCACAATCAAATTAATTAATCCATATCCATCAATATCCATTCTGTACATTGATCTCCAGAACTTGTTCTTCCTATAACTTAGTTTTTTCCCTTTGACCAATATTTATCCATTCCTGTGCATTACAGCCCCTTGTTATCACTGTTCTGTTCTCTGCTTCTAAAGTCTGACTTTTTAAGTTTCATATATAATTGATCTCCTATACTATTCATCATTCTGCATCTGGCTTATTTCATTTAGTCTAATGTCCTCCAGGTTCATCCACATTGTTGCAAATTGCAAGATCTCTTTGCTTTTAATGACTGATTTTCTATGGCATATATACATCAAATTTTACTTATCCATCTTTATTCATCTGTTGATGGAAAGTCTTCATATCTTGACTATTATGAATAATGCTATATGAACATGGGTATATAAACATCTTTTCGTATGCTGATTTTATTTCCTTTGAATATATATGCAGTAGTCTGACTGCTGAACCATGTGGTAATCTTATTTTTATTTTTTTGAGGCAGTTTCATGTTGTCTTCTACAATGACTGTACCAATGTACCTTCTGTCAATAGTATAGAAAGATTCTCTTTTCTTCACACCCTCACCAACAATTGTGACTTTTTATATTTTTGATAACAGCTATCCTAACAGGTGTGAGATGGTATCTCATCATGGTTTGGATTTGTATTTCTTTAATAATATTTAGTAATATTATTATCCAACAAATGCTTATTAATGTACAAATAATTTGCTAGGCTCAGAAAATTAGACATGATGCTAGACCATAGATATTCAGAAACACTTATTGGACTTTTCTTAAGAGAATACTACTTACTAAGATCAACAGATTTATAAAAGGGAATTTCAATGCAGAATGAAGTCATAGGGAATCCCAAGATGCCTATGGAAACTGAGTACAGGGGTGCCATCAAAACCTATAACATCAGAGAAGATCTTGAGAAACAGGTGAAACAATGTCAGTCTTGAGGATGAATGAGGATTACTCAGAAGGACAGAGAAAAAAACATTTCAGGCAGAGGAAGCAACATATACAAAGGCTTAGAGGCATGAAGGTATGATGCATTTTGGGAAATGTATGTCATCTAGTTATATTTAGTGAAGTGCTAGGAAATGGGTAGCAGTCAATCAGTCAAAATGAGCCAGAAATATAGTGATGTACAAAACAGATGCAATGCCTCTCCTGGTGGAGATAATTTATTGAGGAAGATAGACAGATGGAAAGACAGACACACACACACACACAAATAATAATAATGATAATTTTGAGATAACTCAATGTCAGTTCCTTGCATATTTTTTACATCAATCCCTTATCACATATATACTTTGTAAATATTTACAAAATACAAGATTTCCCATCTGGTAGGTTGACTTTTTATTTTGTTGTTTTCTTTGCTATGCAGAAGCGTTTTAAAGTGATACAGTTCCACTTACTTGTGCATTAGGTGTCATATCAAAAAAAAAATCATCAAGACTAATGTCACAGAGCCCGTTTCCTATGTTTTCTTCTAAGAGTTATACGGTTTCAGATCTTACATTTAAGTCTTTAATCCGTTTGAGTTAATTTTAGTAAGTAGTAAGATAGGGGTTCAAATTCATTCTTTTGCATGTGCATATTCAGTTTTCTCAACACCATTTATTAAGGAGACTATTTTTCCCTACTGTGTATTCTTGCTGCCCTTGTCAAAGAGTGTGAACATATGAATGGGCTTGGGGGAAGGGGTTTCTCTATTTACCTCCATTGGTTTATGTTTCTGTTTTTTATGCCAGTATGTCTACCTTACCCAAAGCAATCTATAGATCAAAACGATGGGAATAATAGACACTAGAAAATACTGGAGAAGGAAGGGTTAAAAAACTACATTTTGGTTTCTATGATCACTACCTGGGTTATGAAACCATAAATGCCCCAAACATCAGTGTCATGCAATGTACTCATGCATATGGGTTCTCAATATACTCATGTACCTGCACATGTACCCCCTGAAGCTAAAATAAAATTTGAAATAAAAATGTAATCCCTATAAAAATTCCAATGCCATTTTGTTAGAAATAGAAAAAAAAATCCTAAAATAAAAATGGTACCACAAGAGACGCCAAATAGTTAATGCAATTTTGAGAAAGAATTTCAAATCTGGAGGTATCACACCTTGTGCTTTCAAACTGTATTACAAAGCTATAGTAATCAAGTCAATGTGGTACTGTCATAATATATTTAAAGAACATTGCAAATTGAGAAATTTTATTTATTTTTGATATGTATGATTAAACAAGTAAATTGTTTCTTATCAGACTCAGACCCTCTATTATTCACCAATGCCTACAAAAATGTGTATACATACACCCAAACACACACATACACTATTTTTTTTTTGAATAAAAAGAATGAAAGAGAGAAAGAAAGAGGAAGAGATTTTAGAAAAAGAGAGAAAAGGAGAAAGAAACAGCAAAAGAAATAAAAGAATGAAAGAGAAAGAAAGAGGAAGAGATTTTAGAAAAAGAGAGAAAAGGAGAAAAAAAGAAACAGCAAAAGAAAGAAAAAAATGAAAGAGAAAGAAAGAGGAAGAGATTTTAGAAAAAGAGAGAAAAAGAGAAAGAAAGAAACAGCAAAAGAAAAAAAAGAATGAAAGAAAGAAAGAGGAAGATAAAGAGGGAGAGAGAATGGGATTCTTGTTTTATTGCCCAGGCTAGAATACAGTCTAAAAATGCATATTAAAAACCTCTTTTATGCCAATAATTGTGTTTGCAAATTTCTTATTATTTTTTTTACTTTACTAGCCTTTCCATCCCCACAGGTGTCACACCGGTGTGGTCCTGCATAGCGCCAGCAGCCTCTCCCACCTTTCATGAAGTTGACCTTGTCCTGCATGTCCAACGGGAGCCACTGGGAAGCCTCCGTCACCTCTCCTGTATCCCAGGGCTTTCTTCTACTAGCAAGAAAATAGTATAAAAAGTGAAGATACCCTTCCTTCCTGCATATTTTTCTTCTTCCTACAACCTTCCTGAGTAAGGTTCAGGGAAGCCAAGATTCAAACTCTGGTTATTCTGCTTACTACACTGCAGTCACATACTACTTTACTGACTGAGGACCCAGGATCCTCATTTATAACATTCCTTTCTGGCAGGGTTTTATGAAGATAATAGGGGAAAAGCACCAGAAAACAATCTCTAGTACTTGGCTGATGAAAATATATGTTAGTTAACGTGGTTTCTGTGGGTCCCTGGCACAGACTTCAAGGCAATAGCACTAACAACCACGATGATGATAGCAATAATATAAAATGGTCACTTACCATGCATGTTACATCATTGGTTCATTACTTCTTCACAAGATCCTGAATTAGGTATGGGAAGTTGTGTGCATGAAAGCCATTCTTCTTTTTCATTCCTGGATATTCTTTTGTCCTGTTTGTGGAGTTTTGGGGTAACTTCTCAAGACTGAGTGAGGCTACTTCCTCCAAATGCTCTAGGCTTCCCCCACTCTCTTGCGTTCATCTCTTCAAGCTGTCCTCTGGACCAAGTCAGGGGATTCAGTCTTTCTTTTCTCACCTGGAGTCCTGGCTATATATTAAAAATGCCATTGCAATTTTCCTGATTTTATTATCTAAGTTGTATTTCATACTATTTTCTTGTTTGTAAAAATAAAATCTAGTCAGGCGTGGCTCCTACCTGTAATCCCAGCACTTTGGGAGGCTGAGGCGGGTGATCACAAAACCAGGAGTTCAAGATCAGCCTGGCCAGCATGGTGAAACCCCATCTCTACTAAAAATACAAAAATTAGCTTAGCATGGTGGCATGTGCCTGAAGTCCTCCAGCTACTCGGGAGGCTGAGGCAGGAGAATCACTTGAACACAGGAGGTGGAGGTTGCAGAGAGCCAAGATTGTGCCACTGCACTCCAGCCTGGGCGACAGAGCCAGACTATGTCTCAAAAAAGAAAAACAATAATAATAAGATAAAAGACAGAAGTGTAGATGAAATATTCTTGATATATGTGTATATTGTATGTGACTAATATACATATATAAAAATATGCATATAAAACATAACATCTTAACATAAAAAGCACACACGTATTTCAGAAATTTTGCTTATAAGCCAATTTTGCAGATAAAATATATAAAATAGAACCAGTTTAGGTTCTTACAAAATTTTTATAAAAGAATGACAGAATGAGTTTCAGAAAATGGAAATGGATATTTCTGTGTCCCATCATGAGACTTCAGAAGCCATGTTGCTTTCATTCCAAATTCCTAATAAGCTGTCAATAAAATATACCATAAAACAAAATTTTATTGAATCAGTCTTAGTGATTTTGTATTATTGAGTCTTTATCTTGGATGATACTCATGAATTTGATAAGAAACTAAAATTGAAGTATATAAAGCATATTTTTATTTATTCATCTGTAATTACAAATAATGATTATGCACTCATATTTATTAAAGAGAACTTAAAGAAAACAAAGCCACAAAACATACAAAAAACGGGGAGAAATAGTACTAAAAAGGAACCAGAAGCTTTCTTGAAGAGACTCAAAAATGTCACCTAAAAGAATAATGATGGTAATGGATTAATATTACTTTAAATGTAAAGAATCTATATTGTGAATGAAAAATAAAAAGAAGAGGCAAGAAAATAGGAAAACTTTTTATTTCTTCTACAGATGATACATATAAAAGACAGAATTAGAAAATCACTCTTTTCAAAACTCTCTTGTAATAAGTGATTCAGGCAGATCATAAATAGATGTCAAAATCAGGGGAAAATAGGTTGTTGGGGAAGACGATGGTCATATGGTCTTAAAAATATCACACCACAGATTACTTACCAACACATTGGAAAGAGTACAACTTTGGAAATGGAGAGTTCCAGCAGTCCCTACCTTAACAGCATGATCAAACTCAGTGTTCCCAACAGAAAGACTAGACATTCTGTGTTCCTTATACTCTGCAATAAGAAGTAGTTGGCATCATTAGTATGTAGGGCTTTGTCAAAAATATTTAACCTAAATCTAATCATGAAGGAGCCATCAGGGTAATCTAGAACGTAGGGCATTTTAAAGACTACTGTCCTAAATTCTAAGGAAAAAAAAACCTCAACAATCTCATTAAACAAAAAGCTTAAGGGTCTGTTCTCGACTTTAAATAACAAAAAGACATTCAACCAAATGCAATGTGTGTCAAAAAACTGAACCTTGATAATCCTGTAAGTTAGGAAACCTATCAAAGACATCTTGGGGACACTTGGGGACATTTAAATATGAAACCGATTATATGATACGATGCAATTACTGTTAATTTTCTTAAAGTGTGGTAATGCTATTGTGATTTATGTAAGAGAACAGGTTCCTACAAATGCATGCTGAAGTATTAAGGCAGGAAGTGATGATGTCAACAATTACCTTAAAAATGGTTCCACAATACCAAAATATAAACTTTGAAAAATAAATATAGTTTTCCTTATGAATATCAGAGACAGAGATGGAAAACAGAGTAAGGAAGACAGAGGGTAGAGTCAGAACTTGGAGAGAACTAAGTCAAGTTCAGAAGCCCAGTATTCAGAGAGAATAGTAATCTAAGACATAATGCACTCATTCAGTTATGAAATAGAGATTGGTTAAACAACTACTCTGTACCAATTACACATTTTGGATGGCTGAGTGTGTGAGGCCTGGTTGTGAGAGATATAATTGAGTACCCTAATTTGGAAAAATAAATAAGGGTTTGCTTACTAGAAGATATACCCATATTACTGTAGGGTCTTCCTGGAAAAAGATCATGGGTAAGTATTGTAGGACCTGGTAAGGTTCAAAGACCATGAGCGGCAGTAAAGGACAAGGTTCTGATCCTGAAGAGAATGGAGGAATTCTGGGACATTAGGTGGTAAATTAATGAAAATTAGAGAGTGGGTCATACCACCCCGTGTCATCACTAAAAGGCCATCTGGACACGCTCAACCCCAGGTCTGGTTGGCAGTATCGTAGATTACGGAAGCTAGAAAACCTATATCCTGGAGTTGAGGTAATATGATAAAAAGTGAGGCCAGAGCCTATCGTTCCTGTAAGTTTGCTGATATACCTTGTGAACCCAAGACCTGCCTTTGCCACTGAGGTCTCTTTTAAGAACTAGCTACACAATATGCTAAAGAAAACAAAGCAGAAAAATACAGATGGAGCAACAAAATGAATATCCACTGTGTGATGCCATAGCTTCTATATTAGGGTGGCATCAAAATAATCATTAGAAGACATAATTTCCTTATTTTATAGACATTATTGGGGGATACAACACCTAAATAAGCCAAAACGTCTAAAGAGGTAAAAACATTTCAAATAGTAATAACCAATTTTCACATTAAAGACACATTTGAAGGGCAAAATTTAGAAATTGTGTTGAGAATGGTATGGGATTATTCTTGCCATTGTCACTTTCAGCCTCAAAAACATATGGCTCATAGGCTCCTACTGTAAAATAAAGAAGCAGACTTTAGAACACATGCTAGCTTTTGCCTTCTACAAGTGCTTTGTTTGGTGAGAGTTTCAAAGACACTCTGGGCAAGGATGTGAGATGGATCTGGAAGGGTTAATAGGTATGTGGATAGATGATCTAATCAAACTGTGGAGTTCAAGATATCTTTGTGACCATTTTGTGAGGAAGACTAAAATGATATTGGAAATACTGCACGAGGAGAATCTTTAACTTTATCAGACCATAATAATTGCCAGTCAGTTTGTAAATCATTATTTTCCAAGTTGAGTAGTCATGTGGTCAAAAATACAAATTGAACACATGCGTATAGTTTGGTTATGTTCTGTAGTCTCCATGCTTCAATGCCACACCCTGTTCTTAGAAGAATATGTCGATAGAGAATTTTATAAGCATCATTATATCAATTTATGTTTTTTTTTAAATTGGGAAATGAGGCTACTTGAAAGAATTAACTCATTGGCAGGTCAAATGACAACATCAAATTTCTGAACTGTAAGCTTATTAGCTGACAGCAATGGATAAGATGTTAGAATTTTATCAAAGTTATAAAAATTTGATTTAAATGTGCATTTGGTTTCAACAAGTAGTTTATCATTGGTCACAATGTCTTGGATTGACTATCCAAATTTTACAACTGAGATAAAATCTAAGAATACTCATCTAGCCCTTTTATATTACAAGCGAGAAAAGGAAGACCCAGAGAAGTGAGGCTCTGGAATTACTAGATGTAGAAAACAACAGAATTAAGGCTAAAATGTCGATCTTATTCTGAGCCCTTTCTTCTGCATCAACCACAACATTTCTTTCCTTTCTACCAAAGAACTTAATGCCCCAGAAAATGCTATAACATTTGTTTTAACATTTAAAACAATGTTTTAATCCATTGTTCCCATGAGTTGAAGGTCTTTAGCATGTTTGCCTTCTACCTCATTTCTTATCAATGCTCATATCTTTTTAATTATTTCTTTTCTCTCTCAAACATAGGCTACTAATCAAAGCAAGTTACTCTCATGGCTACTGTCTACAGAGTAGGTGGCTTTTATTAATAGTTTACAATCTCTTAGACATAAGAATGAAATAAATAGTAACCCTTTTTATGCCAAAGGGTAAGGCAAGAAAAAGTTTCTAATTATTTTTTAAACATTTTTGTGGTATTAAAATATACATAACATAAAAACTGTCATTTTCACAACTTCAAGAGTGTAATTCAGTAGCATTAATTATATTCACAATGTTGCGCAATCATTATCACTATCTATTTCCAAACCCTTTCATCGCCACAAACAGAAACTCTATAACCATCAAGCAATAACTCCCTATTCCCTCCTTATAGTCTCTAGTTACCTGAAATCTACTTGCTATATCGATGAATTTGCCTACTATAAATTTCACATAAGTGGAATCATACTATATGTGTGGTTTGTTTCTAGCTTATTTCACTTAGCATAATTTTTTTAAGGTTCATCTATGTTGTATCATGTATCAAAGCTTTATTTCTTTTTATGGCTAAATAATATTTCATTTTAGCTATATGCCATATTTTGTTTATCCAGTCATCTGTTGCTGGACTCTTGAGTATTTTTTAAACCTGTTAATGTCATTCTCTAATATTCCATCTGTCCAAAGCCCATACAAAATATGTTGTCAATTTGGTGTAGCTTTATATTTGAACTTTGGGAAGACATCTGCAAAAAATTAAATTATTTCATGGTTTACCACCATCAAATGACATTAAGAATTATTCAGTAACATGCGATTGGAAACTACTTCACATTTTCTATTATGTCACACAACAGGCCTACTATTAATTCATTAATATTGTCTAAGCCTACCTATAGTCCCAGTACCCAGGAAGCTGAAGTGGGAGGATTGCTTGAACCTCAGAGTTCAAGGATTTAGTGAGCTGAAACAGTACCTGTGAATACCCACTGTACTGTGGAGCAACATCGCAAGGCCCCATGTCTAAAAAAGAAAGTTGTCTAAATAGTTTTTATTTTAAAGTTATAATTTTGATTATTTAAATGCATTTTCATGTTGGTTTAGAATTATAATCATAAAAGGATAATGCACACTGTGTAAACATGTAAACATAAATGCCACTAATCCCTAGGAAAAACACAAAGGTGCACTGTTTTGTAGTTGGTATTGTGGTTCTTGGAACTCCTAAGCTCTTGCACGAGCCTAGGAAAAAGATTCTAGTCTCAACTGATATTTAACCAACTGTTCTGGGAGGAAGACACAGAAGCTGCAAATAACTTAGCTCCTTCACCTTTATGCATGTTCCCACTCTTGTAGCTTCAATGGAACTCTCTTATGCTTCAGTTCATGATTTATAATGTTCTAACTGTCCTATGACCTTAGGTTTTATGTTCCCTCCTAAATAGCAAACATGTATGGTAAACAGCTCTGACTTATAATTCTTCTAAATTTTTCATGGTCTCTAGCATATATTCAATTTTTAACAAATTTTTTTTATATATTTTATTACATTCACTAGGAATTGTAAAACAGGGATGTAATACCTCTTTTGAGTTTTTAGCAAATGCTTTTGTTCTTTTAACCATGATATTTATGCATAAAATTTATACATAAAAGATACGTCATAATTAGTTGTTAGCTTGATTTGATTCTTGTTTTAGACTCTTTCTCCCTAAAATTACATTTCTTGGTGTTGTGAATGGCTGGCTTCCTAAAATTAAAAAACGTCTGGAGAGGTTATATCTTTTGAAAGATTTACACTTGAACTATTGAGTATAATTTAGCTTATTTTTTTCAGTGTGGGTCCAGTAAATATTTCTAATATTGTTAAGCATTTTTAAATACTTCCAAAGAGAGCAAGAAAGTAGTTTCAATATTTTCAGAGAAAAGTTAATTCACAAAGGAAGCTTATGTTTTATGAGGCTTTCCTGAATTACAGAAATTAAAGATGGAAGGACCCATTAGGTCATTCAGTTCATTCCCTTAAGAGTGCAGAATTGCTCCCTGAAGAATATGCACTAGGGCTTTTCTGGAAAGGAAATATTAAAATGCAACTGCAATTGAGATAGAAAATTTGTAATTTATACACAATAAAGGTGTTTCTCCTCAGATATTAATACTACTGCATATTTTAAAATCTGGCTAACACATTAATAAAGTGATTAGCAAAAGTCAAGAAAGCCATTTGTTAGTGTACTTCCTGATTATATAAAAAGCTCCTTAGGCAATTACTTTGGAAAGAAATGAAAACAAACCCCTAATTCCTTCTTTTTATGCCACCCATCTAAGGCTTTTCCTCTTCTTCCCCCAAAATACAATTTCAATGTTAACTTATGAGTAATATTTCCTGCATGGAAAGCATCATGGGTAAAAATTTCTATTAATTCCTCTTGTTCAAGGACAGTGTTCATGAAGACCTTTCAGAAAGATGCTGTTAAAACTATCGATTTGACAAGTCCATATAGCCAGCTTTGAAAAGACTGAAGTTGTTAACACTCTTAGTGTCTCAAAAATAGTTTTTAGCCTCAAAAATTCCTTGCCACCAAAATTTTGTGGTACTTGATAATTTAACCATAGAATTTATTTCCTAGATCAACTTTTCCCAGCTTATTCTTCATAGGATACTTGTCTTGAGATGAAGGTTCCAAAAGAAAATTGGGTGAAAGATGTGTGTTTTATTCACTCTCTTAGAAATTCAAAGTATCCATTAATATCTTAAGATTGAAAAACCCACAGTAGACAAATATTTAGCTCAGAAAGTTTCTTATTTCATGGTCATGATTATGGAATATGATTTTGGAAATGCTGCCTTAGAGTTAACAAGCTTCTTCCTTTTTAAATAAATACGTTAGGTGGGGTAAGACTTGTGGTTTTCCACGAGACAGTTAATGTGCCATGTGAATTAGTATCTCTCTGTGTTTTTTTATAGGTGATTTCTAGAAGAAAGAACTGAAGAAATGCCAAGGTAGTAAAATGAGTAGTTTAAGAACATGGGCATGGTCCATAAATTCCTTATTCACTTGTTCAACTTATACCTATCCTTAACATTTTCCATTTAATTAACATGGTTCTATGCTTGGGGAGCTATTAAGCAGGCCTGTTTCCCAAGGCTGATATCTGGTTTTGTGCTTTCAGTTTAGAACAGGTCACGAACCAGACAAAGAAAACAACTGACAGTCAAACCAATTCTCTTTTGTTTCCCAGATCCATAGTGGCCTCTGATTTTCTCACACTATGATAACCTTTCTGGTTTTCAGTTTCCTTATATAAAAATAATAGTAACAACAAGGACAATGTAACTGATTGTGTGTGATATTGTGAAAGCTACTTAATGTCTTATACATTAATGTTTATAACTATACAGCTAGTAATTGGCAAGAGCATTTCCAGTTTCTAGAATCTATTGCTAGAATCTATGCATTTCTCTGTCTGGTATAGAAATTTAATTTTGTCCCACTCTGGGTAAGATGGATAGGGACTAGATTTGTCTTCCAGACAAATGCAACATTTTATAAAAACAAACTTATAAAATAAACCAGTGTTTTTTTTCAAGGCACTGACACTATGCTGCAAAAGACAGTAATCCCCAAGAGACAAGGAACACAAGAGTTGAACCTTATGATTTTCCCATCTTTTCTAACTTGTGAAAGTTTCCAGGTCAAACCATAGCAAGGGGCAACCCAGAAAGAGAAGAGTCTGGGGATATTTGTGGATGGAGGAGACAGAGCAGAGGATCTGGCAAAACCAAGGTGGCAAATGCTTACAAGACTACTAGAGAGGAGAACACTATGCAAATGGGAAACTCTGAGATCTACAGAAAGCCATCTGAATATTCAGCAGAGTACTGATCAGCACATGCCTGTGAAGAAACTACCTGAAGCTCGGAAAAGAACCAGTGAAATGACTCAAGGAAACATTGCCCACTGCTTACTTAGGGCCTGGGAGAGTGCCTGTTTCTACTATCCAGCCTGAAAAAGCTCAGATTTCAAGAAGTATTGGGTAGAGTACTCAATAAGACCTTGATTAGAAGTAAAAAACAATTAGCTCTGGAATAAGAATTTCTCAAACTCATTCAAAAATCATAAATTACACCCCAAATGATTGAACTATTTCCAAGTAAGTTAGCATCCAAGAACAATGTTCAAGAATATTTATTGAAGTACAAGAGATCCCTCACCTAACAATGTGAAACTTCACAATGTCTGGCATTCAGTCAAAGAGATCCAGAAATGCAAAGAAACAGGAAAACATAACTCATAATGAGGAGAATAATCAATCAATTGAAATTGACTCAGAGCTGACAAAGATGCTACTACTAACAGGCAAAGGCATTAAAACAGTTATTTTAACTAGATTCTATATGTCCAAAAAGTTAAGAAGAAATGTAGAAAATATAGAGATCTTAATCAAATTTTGTAGATGAAAACTACAATGTTTGAGATGAAAAAATACACTGGATGGGATTAATAGCAGATAAAGTTCTATAAAAGAAAAGATTAGTGAACTTGAAAATATGGCAATAGAAACCATCCAAAATGAAAAAAAAAAGAAAAAGAGAATAAAATTTTAAAATGAACAGAGCCTCAGTAGCTTGAAGGGTAACTTCAAGCCACTTAATATAAACATACTTGATATACCTGAAGAGAGGGGGTGCAGAAAAAAAATTTGAAGAAACAATGGCCCAAACAATAAAACAGAAGCTCAATGAACTCAAAGCATAAGAAGCATGAAGAAAACTACACCAAGGCACCTCATAATCAAATTGATCAAAAACACTGGTAAATAGAACATCTTAAAAGCATGCAGAAAAGAAAGATATTACATACAAAGGAACAAAAATAAGGATGATAGCAGACTTCTCTTTAGAAATAATACAGATAAGAGGATAGTGGAGCAACATCTTTAAGGTAAAGAAACATCTGTCAACCAAGAATTCTATACCCAGCAAAAATACTATTCTAATGCTAAGGAAATATAAAGACATGAAAGCTGAAAGAATTAATCACTAGCAAACCTGTACTGTAGCCCCATTTAGCCACAGTTTCACTTTCTGCAGTTTCAGTTATTGGTAGTAAACCATGGTTCAAAAATGTTAAGATATTTTGAGAGACACAGAGAAAGACTACATTTATGTAACTTATTAAATATAATGTTATAATTGTTCTATATTATTACTGTTTTAATGTCTTACTGTACCAAATTCATAAATTAAACTTTATCATAGGTATATATGTATAGGAAAAAACATAGTCTATATAGGGTTTGGTACTATCTGCAGTTTCAAACAACCACTGGGAGTTTGGAATGCATCCCACCTGCATAAAGGGGAACTACTGTTTTACAAAGAATGTTTAAAGAATTTATTCAAGCAGAAGAAAAACGATACTAGATGAAATATGAATGAATGACACTAGATGAAATCCTCTGTGGAACTACACAAAGGAATGAAGACCATTTGAAATGATAACTAGATAAGTATTTTTTTATCATTTAAATTACCTTAATATATAATTATTTAATCAAAGCTAATAAAATAGTTTAGAGTTTATAAGTTTAAAATTTAAGTTTAAAATATAATATACAACAGCAAGAACATAAAAGCTGGGAAAGGAGGAATGAGTGTATACTGTATATGGACTAGTGTAATATCATTTGAAATATATAAACTACACAGCCTAATGAAATTAAGTAATAAGGAGTTGTAATTAATAAACCAACAAAAGAGATAAAATGGCTTTATACAAATATTCAATCTAAAAGACGCCAGAAAAAGAGAAAAAGGGGAACAAAGAAGGGATGAAATACAGTAGCAATGAAGAGGAATGCAGTACATGTAAAACTATATTAATAATCACATTGATTATAAATGGTCTCCACAACTGAAAGGCAGATATTGTCAGATTGGATAAAAAAAAAAACCAGATTGGATTTAAAAAATAGGTATATGTTACCTACAAAAAATGCACTTTAAATATAATGATACAAATAGAACAAGAGTAAAAGGATGGGAGAAAAGAATGCCCATGCCCACACTAATGAAAAGAGAGTATGGTTACATTAATATTGAACAAAGTAGATTTTAGGCCAAAATCCTTACCAGGATTCAGATGGTCATTTCATAACAAAAAAAGGATCAATTTATTATAATCCTAAACAATTTTGCAACTAGAAAGACAGCTTTGAAATACATGCAGCAAAACTAATACAACTGCAAAAAGAAATAGACAATATAAATCTACAATTATAGAAATGGATTTCAATAAGTCTCTCTCAATAATTGATAGAACAAATAGACAAGTTGTCAACAAGTTTATGGTAGTGATAAATAGCACTATCATCCAACTTAACCTAATTAATATTTCTAAAATACTCCACCCAATAACAATGGAATACACATTTTTGCGAGTGCACATGAAACATTTATCATGAAATTGAATTTTTAAGAGACTTAGATATTACTTATTGTAAGGCATTTTAATCTTCACTTTTAAATCTTTATAGATTTTCTTTAAAACATCAATTTATAAGCATTTAATCTACTTTATTATAGAAAGAAACTATTCTAAACTACATTTTCTTTGGAAATTTTAAATTTGGCATCAATAAAATACAGAAATATAACTATAGAGATATTTTTGGTATTTCAAATATGAGTCTGGCCTAAAGAAAAAGAAAAATGTTTTTTTGCCATATTGAAAACATAAAGCAGCAATTAATATAGACTATTATCACCCAGTAAAATTACTCAGTAACTCTAGAGAATTCTTATCTTTACCGAACACTAAAGCTATTAATAACTTGGGGATTAGGAGCACTATTAAACAGATGCCATTTTGGCAAATGGCCTTAATTTGTTAGTTTTAATCAATGTTTTTTGGTTTAAAAAAAAAGCTGCTTAGACTATCTCTCCACATTCTTTTGTCAGATACTGACTGCAGGTTCCAAGAGCCCTCCTCAGTAGTACAAGATTTAATAGTATCGTCTTATCTACCACAAAGATGAAACAGGGATAAAATTGGCAATAGCTTGAAAGAAGCAAGCAGAGTGGGGGAGTGAACAAAATTAGGATTGGATTGGCTTTAGTGTCACAAATCAACTTAAAAGGTGACTTGCAACCTCCTAGAAGGAGGTTCAGAGGCAATCTCCTTCAGCAAATTCTGCAAGAGCTGTGCGGTTCAGCCAAGAGCCAGGGAATATGGTTTTTGATCCCTCTCTACCTCACCCATGTTTAAAACAGAGGAGTGCTCTTGTGATGTAGTATGTGTACATTGGAACAGTACCCAGCTTAAGACTCATAGAGAGATGTGCGTGTAATGTTACAGAGCAGAGCTACCATTACGGTCAGTCACTGCACATTGTCTGCACAGTTGTGTTCATTAGTATTGTCTCACTTCATTCTTACACAAGCGTCATCATGCGAGTTTATTCCTGTTTAAAGGCAAGGACACTGAGGCACATAGAGACACAGCAATTTGTCAGTTCAAAAGTTAGGAAGTAGAAGTGACATTTTTCAATCTAGAGCTCCAGGTAACAAGTCTAATGTTATCCTCATCCTCAGCCTTTTTGAGGTAGTGCTATATTGCCTCCCACATGTAACACTGCTCTAAATAGGCTTTGAATCAACTGTCTTGGGTTAATGTCTGCATGTGTAACTCACTAGTAACACATATGGGCCTCAATTTCTTCATGCTAACACTGAGAATCATAAAATTGTATAAAATAAGTGTATAACAAGTGCATAAATAATATACATACCTAAAGTACCTGTTAGAATATATGGACCACAGAAGACACTTATTCTTGTATCAGTATATAGACTTTCGAACACTTGATGTTGGTATCTTTGTGTTAATAAACAAAACTCTAGAAGAAGATGTTGTCAATGTATTCAAGGTGCCTAAATATGATAATGAACATAAAAGCCTGTGGAGATGACATCAACATGTAGGAAACACTGAAGGTAAGTGGAGTCATGCCTCTTGAAATATTTCTGAGGTTAAATGTTATTTATTAGCTAATTGATCATAAAAATATTTGTAATGTGGGCTTTTGAGTTATGGCTGGAGTTTTATCACAATTGATAAAGAACAATTGTCCTATCTTTGTATAATTATAGAATGGCTTGAAGACCGATCATTTTTAATCTATATAACTTAATCTAGAAAATTCTTATGATCATACGTTAAGTATAGAAACAACACTTTCATTTCCTTTACCACTTTCCTAAGAGGTTTCTTAGTTGATCTTCAAGAAAAGTGTATGACATGCATCATAAATGTTTGATAATTCAGTACCTGGGCCTTTTATTCTGTTTATGTTGGTAATTCTGATTTCCTTCCATTAATAAATTTGTCATCAATTTTATTACAATAATTAATGAAGATGTCTCAGAAAACAAATGTCTCCCTTAAGCAAATGTTTTTTAAATACTAATAAACAACTTACTTTAAATTTTCATAGCAAACTTATCACAAGCAAAAATTTACCATAAATTATAGATAGTCATCATTAGTAATGTATAGACTATCCAGTGTCATACATATTAAATAGAGAGTAACTTAAAATAGCCCTGGTTGCTTTGGCTGTATTGTGTATTGACTGTATTGCAGGCATATTAAATATCTGTTTGATAATATCTTACTCTGAGTATTCTTATACAATTGCAAGCAACTTCTAATTACTGTCATCCTTAGATAACATTACAAGGATAAGAGGCTATTAGTTTTGGTCAACTGAAGCTGGATTTCAATGGGTTAACTGGGATCTTTGGTCCTGAGACTGTTCATATCCTCAGACTTCACAACCCTCACAGAGGCTAGCTCTGCAATAAGTCTCACATTACATGCGGATTAGATTTGTAGAAATCCTGTAACTCAATAGGTACCTGCCTATTCTCTCCTGGCGTCAGCCTGCCTGCACTGCTTTGCTATGTAGACATACCTGGCATTCCACCCATGCCTCCCCACTTAGTAAAGTGAACTGGAGTCAGCCTACCAAAACATTGGGGTATTGTTGTGTAGGAGAAAGCCCCCTGACAGCCAAGCAAAGTGTGAATCCGGCTTGCAATACCTTGCACCTTTCTCTGAGGCATACATACTACTTTTCCTAATTTCTTTACATCCTTATTACAGCAAGGTTGGAGTATAGATATTTCCAGGTATTTTGTCAGTACAATGCAGTCACAGTCCAAAGGTAAAAGGGAGTTCTGCCTCTTTTTCTTCCTCTCTTCTCTTCCTCCACCACCCTTACTTCCTTGACCACCAGGCTTTCCCTCCCTGCTCCTCTCTGCTTCTCTAACAGTGTACATTGACAAACATGTTTACACTCAAAGGTGGAAAACAAAACCAAGCACCCAGCACAACAAAAAACAGGCTTGGCACCAAATCTTAGAACACTCAGTGGACTGATTTCTGGGAGCTGTGCCAAACGCGATAAGCACTTCTATTTTAACACATCTCTAGTGCTCAGCACAAATCATTCATTAAATAATTAGCATGTTACCTTGTTAAAAATCTTTAAAACTAAGGTGAGATTTTCATTCAGGAAGCACATCAGATTGTTTAGCATCTTTTTTTAATTAAGCATTAATCCCTCCCGGGAAGAATGAGTCACTCAAGCAAGTGAACTTTCAAAGATAAGGGATTTCTCTTTTGTAAACTGCAATTAACAGCTTTTAACAGCCAGTATTAATCCAGTTTTCCCAGCAGTTAAAATGATGCTGATAATTTTTACTTCTTGCTCCTTATGCAGCTCACCAAACTCAAGAAATGGAGACATTTATGACATATATGGAGATGAGATGAGCCAAACAAACAAACAAACAAAAAACCCTTCTAATTGCTTTGCAATCCCATAGAGCATCCTTCTTACGGGAGACTTTTTTCCAGTGTGCCAATTAGCAGCACGCTCTGTGGAGATGCAAGGTGGTATTCTACATGACAGTTTGGATGCATTCTGCATTTCACAGGTGCATAACTTATCCTGACAGTCAAACTGCGTCATGTGCCCTAATCATAAGCACATTTTTTAATTATACTGTAAGTTCTGGGATACATGTGCAGAATGTGCAGGTTTGTTACATAGGTATACATGAGCCATGGTGGTTTGCTGCACCCATCAACCTGTCATCTGCATTAAGTATTTCTCCTAATGCTATCCCTCCCCAGCCCCCAATCCCCTGACAGGCCCCAGTATGTGACGTTCCCCTCCCTGTGTCCATGTGTTCTCATTGTTCAACTGCCACTTATGAGTGAGAACATGCAGTGTTTGGTTTTCTGTTCTTGTGTCAGTTTGCTGAGAATGATGGTTTCCAATTTCACCCATGTACCTTCAAAGGACATGAACTCATCCTTTTTATGGCTGAATAGTATTCCATGGTGTATATGTGTCACATTTCCTTTAACCAGTCTATCATTGATGGGCATCTGGGTTGGTTCCAAGTCTTTGCTATTGTGAACAGAAGCACATTTTGAAAAATACAAAAATGCATTTTACAGTTGTATTTATAAGAAGTTCCAGAGAAGTCTTAATGTCCTACAGTTTTGTACCATTCAAATATTTACTTCTAATTTTTTGTAGCAAAATCAAAGATTAAATTTTCATCATTTAATGTGAAGACATAAGTTGAGGATTCATATTGTCCTGTAGCTGGTAATTCTAGAGGAATAAACAGTCATATTCTTAGTGAGTTCTTACACCAATATTCATAGTTATGGGAAAAACCATAAGCTATTTCCTTCCTAGAAGTTCTCAGGCTTCACCGCTTTCAAAAAAGGACATGTGAAAATCAAAGATGGAAGGTAAGTCTCAAGTAATTCAAAGAGAGACAGCAACTGATTTTTCCTTAAAAGCAACCTGATCTAATCTCCCTACTTTATGGAAAATCAAACTAAAACTAGCAAGGCAACATGACGTATCCAAGGTCACACACTAATTGACAGTAAAGCCAAAGATAGAACCAAGTCTATTAGCTCCCAATGTAGGACATTCTGTACTTTTGAATAACAACTTGCTGACATCTCCATTTAAAACTGCAGGTGTAATTTTAAAAGAAAAGGGGAAATGCTGACATAGAGCAGGTCCTTTTACAAGTGACTTTTGCATAAATAGACTGAAAATGAATAAAATGATACTTTAGCAAATCCTAACTGAAAAAGTAGAACATGATTGGAAAAATACAAGCCTCATGAGTATAGCAGTTACTCAAATACTTTCAGCACACTTTGAAAACAGAGAACTTTGTTGTGTGTTTTAAGGAATTACCTATACATTTAAGACTAATGTTTGTTCTCAATTACTTTCTACCTCATTATTGGGATAGGATAAACACATTTAAAAACCACAGAATTCCAAGCTGAAGTGCAAATGAATGCAATACAATACAATACAACACAATACAATACAATGCCAGAAGTGCAAATGAATACAATGGTGTTGGCATTGAAGTAATATATTTACTGTTACATATGTAAACCCGATGGTTTCCAAGTTACATATATTATATTAAAATAGAAAGTTAAGTTAAGTTTTAATTTCTGCATTTAAATTATTGATTAAAAATTACACTGAGGCCAGGCATGGTGACTCACACCTGTAATCCTAGCACTTTGGTAAGTCAAGGTGGGTGGATCGTTTGAGTTCAGGAGTTCGAGACCAGCCTGAGCAACACAGTGAAACCTCATCTCTACAGAAAATACAAAACTAGCCAGGTGCAGTGAGGTGGTGTGTGCCTATAGTCCCAGCTACTCAGGAGGCTGAGGCAAGAGTATCACTTGCGCTTAGGAGGTCGAGGTTGCAGTGAGCTGAGATAGCCCCCACTGCATTCTAGCCTGGGTGACAAAGTGAGGTCCTGTCACAAAAAAAAAAAAAAGAAAAAGAAACTACACTAGAAAAATGTAAAACGTATCACACACATAACCCTACATTTAAATAAGCATCCCAAACTCTGTGGTATAGTCAGAAAACAACCATGTTGGCTGCACTCACTTCTTAAACCAATATTCAGCCTATTTCTGTGCTAGCTACCATGCAGGAAACCCAAAACTAATGGATATAGTGACTTTTCTCTAGATGTTTACAATTTATCTTGAAGAGATATATTGTACAACAATATAGTAATAGAGCTAGTGAAATTATAAACACGATGTGATGTTTAATAAAACACCAGAATGAGAGTTTCAAACAATCAATTACATTAGACATTTAGAAGAAAACTAATCACAGTTTGCTTTAATTGGAAAAAAATTCTCACTAAGAAATTAATAATTAAGTTGGGCTTTAAAGTTGGGGTCCAATTGGATATTAACTTTACTTTTTTGTTCAGGGGTTTGAGGATAGTATATATTAACATATTAAAATTATTACAGACAAATCCCTATAAATTCACACATAATTTTATATACATGGTACAATGGATAGACCACAACTGAAATATGTGTTAACTCTCCTATTAGTAATCCACAAATATTTTAATCTTTCAGATCCTCTAAAGTTCAACTGAAGTATCAATTTCTTCATAAATTAAACAACTTCAGTTAATAGTGTTCATTCTCTTTCGTAAGCACTCCTAGTACTTAGAGTGTAAACTAATTTTTATACAGGGACATATCAGAGGTACTATTTATTTATTTAAACTTTTCTAGAGATGGCATCTTGCTTTGTTGGCCAGGTTGGAGTGCGCTGATGCAGTCATAGCTCACTGATGCTACAAGTCCCTGAGCTCAAGTGACCCTCCTGCCTTACCCTCCCGAGTAGGTGGGACTGACTGCAGGCAAGTGCCAGCTCACCCAGCTCATTTTAAAAATATTTGTAGAAATGGGGTCTCACCATCTTACCCAAGCTGGTCTTGAATTCCTGAGCGTAAGTGATTCCACCTGCCTCAGCCTCCCAAAGTGCTGGGATCACAGGCCTGAGCCACCTGCCTGGCCCCAGAAGTATTCTTAAAAGAGAATTAATCTGAATCTCAGGTAGGTACTCTTCTAAGTATCTTGCAAAGTATTTGAAGACAAGATAGAAATAGGACAGAGAAATAAATTCACAGTGTAATGATCTCTGAGATGAATATTATCAGGTTGATACCAGCCTGGAGAGAAGATACTAGGAGGTAACTATAGGACCAGTTTCAATTCTACCATTTATTGTTTATTAAATATGTACCTTGATACCTTGTTTATCAAATTTTTTAGTGATTGCAATCAGGAGCGGGGATGGATAATACATATATGAGAAAACAGCATAAGAATGTGAAATGATTTTAATATGTGCATATTTTAGCCTATAACAAAGACCATGAAATGTAATATAGAAACATTTAAGGCCTTGGATATAAAATCCCTTACATTTGTGTAAGTTTTATATTTTATGACACTTAGATGTAATGGTTACCATGTAAGATTGAATAGCAATATTTTCAAGAAAGACTTAGATTAATGTGTGATATGATCATGGAAAAAAATTGATTATGACCTTGATATGCATTTGATTAATATAAATATAGGTCTCTAGAAGCTGAGAAGTAGTAGTGACTTTGCACCAGTTAGTACATCTGTAGTTTTGTGTTCAAATTTGGATGTCACACTTTGAAAACTACATGTATAGACAAATGGGAATATGTCCACTGGGAACAACGAGGACGCGAGGGCACTCGAATCCATGCCATTAAGGAAGACATGAAGGAACTGGGTATATTTAACTTGAAGAAACTAAACCTTGTGATTAAAATATAAAAAGTCAGGAAACGACAGATGCTGAAGAGGATGTGGAGAAATAGGAATGCTTTTAAACTGTTGGTGGGAGTGTACATTAGTTAATCATTGTGGAAGACAGTGTGGCGATTCCTCAAGGCTCTGGAACCAGAAATACCATTTGACTCAGCAATCCTATTACTGGGTATATACCCAAAGGATGATAAATCATTCTACTATAAAGACATGTGTGCACATATGTTTATTGCAGCACTATTCACAACAACAAAGACATGGAACAAACCCAAATGCCCATCATTGACAGACTAGATAAAGAAAATATGGCACATATACACCATGGAATACTATGCAGCCATAAAAAACGGTGAGTTCATGTCCTTTGCAGGGACATGGATGAAGCTGGAAACCATCATTCTCAGCAAACTAACACAGGAACAGAAAACCAAACGCTGCTTATTCTCACTCCTAAGTGGGAGTTGACCATGAGAACACGTGGACACAGCAAGGGGAACATCACATACCGAGGCCTGTCAGGGGGTCACAGGCTATAGGAGGGATAGCATCAGGAGAAATACCTAATGTAGATGACAGGTTGATGGGTGCAACAAACCACCATGACACGTATATACCTATGTAACGAACCTGCACATTTTGCAGACGTATTCCAAAACTTAAAGTATAATAAAAAAAAGAACATTCCTCAAATATTATAAATACTCTCTTAAAGAAAAACATTAGCTAGATATTTTCTACATGACTCCAAATTTCAGAATTTATGTTCAAGAGAATAAGATCTTGGCTCAGTACAATAAATAACTTTTAAAAATAATTAAAGCTCTTCGGAAATGAAATGGACCACTCTCTTTTGGGCAGGGGGGTGGGAATTCTTTTATGGGAGGTTTAGAAACAGAGTTTATGATCACCCAGTAAGCATATTGAACAGGGAATTTGATCATCGCTGCCGGTATAGGGTTTGAGGTCTAGAAGTTAAAGTTCAATCTTGAACTTCTATGCTTCCATAATTCCATGGCATTGGACACTTGATTATCTATCTATCTATCTGTTTATCTATCTATCTATCTATCTATCTATCTATCTATCTATCTATATCTATCTATCTATATCACTTTGTCCTCTAGTCCAAGTCCCATCTCCTTAACAATAGTGACTCTCCAACATTATGTCATGTTGTAAATATTTTGCTTTGCTCCTAGCAGAGAGTAGTGTGTTTTACACAAAGCAGATACATAACACATACCTTGAGTTAATGGAATAGGATATTTAAACAAGTGAAAACTGGATAATGGTGAAAAACTGGCACTACCCATTTCCATAGTTAGGAGCTTTATGCACCAATGGGCTCTGGCATGGAATTTTGTCATGCTCTTTCTTCTAATGTAATAAATATACTGGCAACCAGAGAAAGCTACACATCATTTACGGAAGTGTGGGGTGCCCTTTCTCAGAAGCAAGTGTTCACATTGATTTATATTACAGGATTCTCAGCAGACACTTGTCTTTCAGAATTGATGCTGGAGGAGAGGATCATGACCAGGTCATGGCAGAGAATGAAGGCAGGAAGTATTGGTGCATGTGCAGTGGCATTTAGCAAGATGTGATATTTGGAGCAATCTTCTACCTATGACTTATACATGAGCCGAAAACAAAGCAGTCTATTCCATCATGAAAAACACAGCATTATATTCATTTATCTTTAGGAGAGGTAAACATTGATTTAAAATCACATCGTCTTTTTCTTTTCTCAGCTCAAAGGGAAGAGGTTGAAAAATAGAGGGAAATAAACACTTGATGCTTAATTTATAGACTAGCAATACTGTGGAAGGTGTCCCTCTGGAAGAAAAACAGACCAAAACCAAATGTTACCAATTTATGTAAGAGCTTGCCTTTGGCCAGTAACATGATGGACCCGAATTTGGGGGCAGGGCCAAAAATCAGTAATTCTTTCACTTCACTCTAGCAAACAATTCTCACACCTTTATTTCCACCCTGATCTTTAATACCCTTCCATTTCCTCTACACTTCAAATAAACAAATGGAAGGCTGTAACTTGGAAAGAGTGTGAACAAATGGAGATGCATAATACTGCTCCTTATGCAGTAACCAGAAGGGAGACTGTACACATAAAAGCCAAGATCCTTCTGCTACTGGAAATCATATACACATCATGTAGTTTATTTCTTACCATATCCCTATGAGGTCTTATGAATAGAACAATTTGTCAGATGAAGAACTGAGACTAAGAGTGATTAAATAACTTACCCAGTTCACATAGTCACTATGTGGCAGAGGTGACTATGTGAGTAGAAGCTTTTTAAAAATTAGAAATCCATGTTTGACCACCATTACATGATGTTACATATTTTAAAATATACTTTAAGTTCTGGGATACACATGCAGAACACGCAGGTTTGTTACACAGGTATACATGTGCCATGGTGGTTTGCTGCACCCATCAACCCATCATCTACATTACGTATTTCTCCTAATACAATCCCTTCCCTAGCCCCTCATTCACCTACAGGCCCCAGTGTGTGATGTTCCCCTCCCTGCATCCATGTGTTCTCATTGTTCAACTCCCATATTTTTTTAGGAGAGCTTTTAGAAGGAAGGCCATAAATAATAGAAAATGTAGTTTTTTTTATGTCATAAGATGATTTTTCTCACTTGTCCCTAGTTCTTATTTTCAAAACTGGAACATTTATAAACTCAAAAGATAAGAAAGCACATTATAATCGTACAATTAGACATGATATAGTCACTGCTTTTCAAGGCCTTAGTATAAAAGTCAGGTGGAAAAATAAAATAATGCTTTGTGGACATCTAATGAGCCTTACTCAAAATGAGACAGTATATGCCACACTGTCTTAACTAACTCTACCTTTCTTCTGTACTCAGAATATTCCATTATGGACAAGATACCAACCAATGACTGAAAAATGCTATCAAATTGAAATATGGAGAAGCAGCAAAGCATTTTAAAAGAATTCTATTACATGTGTAAAGAAATAAGTACTGATGTTTAAAGCAACTATATCCATGAGTTATTAATTTTGGCAATTATAATGTTACATGCTCTGACAATTATCAGTTTCTGTGTCTACTGATCTTTGTTACAAATAAAAAATGGAAACAGATAAATGAAAATAATGCACCAGAAAGGTAAGTCATCTTCTGTGATTCTTATATATCACATGGCATGTTTCAATAGAAACACGTGCAAAGCAAGACATTACAGTGCTTTCATAACAGTTTACAGTGTATCTCAATGAGGCAGTTTTTAAACTGCATATTTAGTTTAAGTGTAAATCAGTTATTAATTTACTCCATAAAGAATTTCAAATAAGAGCTAAGCTTAATGTATATTCAATCAAAGGACATTTTAGTATCTCTATATTTTAAAGTCATTTATCTACTATGACCTCAAGTTTCTAAAACTTTTAAAAACTTTTATGCCAACCCTTTATCCATTCTACAAGTCAAATATAAACTTCTAAGTGGAAAATTTTGTTGCCATCAAAATTTTTACGTTTGGAAAATGTACCACAACTTTAACACTGTTGACATTGCTCAAAATATTTAGACTTTTAGATCAGACATCAGAACGGATTCTTATCTAGTTAGAAGGGATTTTATTTTTCAATTAATTAATTTTTAAAATTTAAAAATCCAAATTGTATGTATAGTGTATAGTGTATAACACGATGTCTTGAAATATGTGTACATTGTGGAAAACCTGAATTAAGCTAATTAACACAGGCATTACATGCTTATAATAAAATCTACTCTTAGCAAGTTTCAAATATATATCCCTACATTATTGTTAAATATAGACATAATGTAGTACAACAGATCTCTTGAACTTATCCTCCCAAGTGAAATTTGAATCCTTTGACCAAGAATTCCCCAGTCAATGCTCCACTCTCTGCCCCGCTTCCCTTGGTAACCAGCCCTTAGTAACAACCATTCCACTCTGCATTGGACATTTTTAGATTCCTATGTAAGTGAGGTCGTATAAGATTTGTCTTTCTATACCTGGCTTATTTCACTTAACATAATGTCCTCCAGGTTAATCCATGTTATCATAAATGACAGGATTTTCTTTTTTATTCTTCACAGGTAAATTTGATTTTGGAAAATAGTTTTGAGAAAGGCTTCTAAAATAGAGAAGTATACCCATAAAGTAACAGGATTTAATTGTTGCTGTTCCCCCTAAGGATCTACAAAAGCAACTCAAATGAGAACAGTATTTTGAGTGAAGGCAGCATAATTTCAGCAGCCTCTGCCAGTGGCTATTTTAGAGGTAGTATTGAACTGCAGTAAAGAGCGTTAACATTGGAGCCGGACACACCTGAGTTGCTTGATCTTAATGAACCTGTTTCATTATCTTTCAATGAGAGCAATAATCCTACCTCAAAGTGATAGATATTGTCAATTACAGTACTGAAGGAAAATGTTCATCAGATCTGGTAAAGTTTAAAAAGTCCATTGTCACCTCAAGCGTGTTGTTGAACCTGTCTACTTTTATGTGTGATCATCATAATCAGATCTTTAACATAGTTTAATGGATCTTAAAATTCAACATATTCTATCAGAGTTTTATCATTACAGCAAACCTGTTATTAGAAAATATTAGCCTAATAAGACATAGTTAATAAATGTCAGGTGATTCCTCTTGTAAAATCAAAGAAAATTGCAGATATTAATGAAAACTCTTCTATGCCCCTCAGGTTAGGAGAGTCTGTGAGAAAAGAGGAAAGATTTAACACACACAACTAAATAAAACTTTTTAGTGAGCAAATGATAATCTCTCATGGAGATATTAATTGTCCCAAGGTCTGACTGAGGTTCTAAGAAAACAGGTGGGAGATGCATGATTTAGAAAAAAAAAAAAGGTAAATATATCATATGGTTCATCAGTCAGTCAATATTTACAGAAGTTTCATTTCCTTATGCACAAATGGTTCACAACCTTTTAATATTTTTCATCAGTAAAGCTAAAAGAGGCTAATGATAACATGTTTAAAAATCTGTGGACTAAAATAAATGCTTCTATAGTCCATTTAACATTTAAAACAGGCTTCATTTCAGAAATTGGGGACTCTCCTATAGGTTTAATTTCTAATAAAACTCCATTTACAATAATAGTTACACTTTGTTTCTAATATGTCCCTAAAGATGAATTTTTTTCTCCCGGTATTCTCTCACTAAAAAACATAAAAATTGTTTTAAATGCTTGGCATTTTCATCATTAAAATAATATCACATTATAGAAAAATCAGAAAAAGTATTCATAATGCTATCATTCTAAAGTGACCGCTGTTACAACGTTTCTATTTTGCTTCTCTGTTTTTCATTTACATAAATATATGATTTTAGTTAATTTTAATCACAGTATAAATATACTTTTGTATCCTTTTTTCCATCTTGGTAAAAACAGTAATGTCTTCCCAACCCATCATAATAATGTCTTTTTTTGTTTCTATTCAATATAGAATTTAAAAATTATTCCTACCAAACTTGTAATATCAGCATATTTTATCTTAACATAGCATGAGGCTGATAGGCATAGAGAAAAATTTTTGGTGGGCTTGGCAGCATGAAATTAAATTCTGACTTTGCCATTGTGTGAATTTGGGCAAGTTGTTTAAATTCTTTAACCCACAGTGTCCACTTTTGTAAATGGGGAAATATCTTCTCATTAAGTCATGGGAATTAAATAAAATAATTCACATAAATGCACTTAGCACAATGTATCAAATGTAGTAAGAACTCAATCACTATTAACAAACTAGCAGTCAAGTGACCCACTGCCCAAACCAGTGCTTCTCTCTATATATCATGCTGAGAACCTGGGAGTCAACACAGTGATGAATATATGCCTTAATCTCCACAGCTCCTATACATCACTCACTGGGCCGTGGATTATCACAATCAATTTTTCATGATTACTTTACAACTCACATTTTCTCAGCAATACTTAGGCAGCTTTCACTGTGCATTTTCCCAAATGTTAAACATGATTGACAAAGAAATGTAATACTCAAATCTCAACACAAAGTGTTCACATTTGAAATGCTAAGATTTCCAAAATGCCAACCCTGATCTTTTGGAGACATCTAAATAGATTCAAAATATATAATTTGCTTCCTAGCCCTTAACAGGATGGAGTTGACATGCACACAACTTCCAGCCTCTCCCCATAACACACATATACCCACAAATACTGATATAAAATAGTAAACAATACCATAGGCTTCACATTTCTAAGGTGAAATGGGCTTTTGGAGGTTCTTCACTGTTTCAGTTTGTCTGTATGTGAAATAGAGGATTGAATTTATAAAATGGAGTGGCATTATGATGCATTAATCTTATTCCAAATGTTAATTTATGGATTTCACAATATCTACTTTGCTTTACAGCGCAGAGAATGGCTTTTCTCAGTAGCTCAATGGTTCAATTTCCATGGCAGTGCCACTCCAAGAAAATTGAGTGGTTATCTGACTGAGAATTTTTGTTTCGGGTGTCTGAGTATAAATTTTATTCTGCCCCAGTCAGAGCACTGTGATTTGAACACACACACACACATACACATACACACACACTCCATTATAAACATAGAGTGCAATTGTGAAATGAAAACAAAAATCACTATATAATCATCATTCTTTCATAAAGGAATATATTTGTGTTACCAACAGAGGAGTTTGTATATACATTGCAAATGTGAATGTGAGAATAAATTCCAGCACCTTGATTAGGTTAGTGTCATCTAAGAAAAGAACTTGACAATCATGATAAGAACAAACTGTAATGAATGGTGTACTGGGTTGGAAATTTATTACTCTGAGCAAGAGTTTGCCCCTATCACTAATCCATCATGAAATTAGAGCTGAGGTGCAAGATTATTTGGCCTGAAGTTAAGGTTATCAACTCATCTCTGACTGGAACTGTCCTAATTTTGAAACTGGAAGGCCTGCATCTGAGGAACTCCTGCAGTTTCAGGCAAACAGTCCCAGGCAAACAGTTGGTCGCACAGAAAGGGAGAAGATGTTGAGAACACGGAGTGAGAACTATATGTTAGGCTCGCATAGGGAATGGGGAAAGGAAGGGCACTGACTTAAAACAGTAATGAACTGCAAACCTGGGAACATGCAAGTCATTTGGAACTTTTGGAAGACTCGAGTTACCCCAAAGAAGAAGCACTGCCCAGAAGTACTTTTGGACCGAAGACTGTACAACATCTACAGCTCCAGGACGGGACCTCCCCAACTTTCAGTTCATTTAAAACTACTCCAGAAGACGTTGGCCTGTTAAAAGATACACACCTGCCAGCATAGATCTTTCTACTTTTACAATCACAGTTTCACATCCCTTTCTAGGCCTCACCTGCTTCCTTTGCCTCTTTTGTTTCAACTAAACTTGTCTTTGACTTTCTCCTGGTTGCTTTTCGGACAGCCCGTGTGAACTTTCCCTACATGCATTCCAGCTGGCCTGACCACATTTTAACTCAATATTCACACTTTAACATTCTGTTTCAGTACTTTCCTTCTGAAAAAAAGCGTGTATCATGGCATCCAATTGCTTTATCTGACATTTGCTTCTAGGATTTCCCGTGCTAAGGATAGAGGCTCTGACCTCACTCACATTTTTAGAATGCAAACAGCTTTATTGCAAAGGAGATCATGCAACCATTTTCCATTTTGCATCTTTTTTTTTCCGTCAGAGATTAAATTACTGTAAATGGCTTAAATGATTTGTCTTCATTAAGTTTTGTTTTCCCATTGCACAAAATTCTTCTTTGTATCATACAGAATGTCACTTATTAATCCAATTTGCAATGCCTTGGTTATATTACTTATTTCGTTTTGGCTTTGATGAACTCATGAATTTATAAAGTGTGAGGAGAGGTAGAACAGAAGGAACCATTTTTAAAATTTTAATTCATTTCTTAGATGACTTTTATTCTACAGATGTGCCTTGGTGCCTGTTATGCGATAGACTCTCAAGGTGAAACAGGCCTCTGAAAAGTTAGCAGGAAGCAAGGTAAACCCGAGCTATTCCAAGGCCATAGCAGAGAGCCTGTCATGTGGCAAGTACCAGAGTACGTGATCAGAAATGTAGGAGGTAGTTACTTAATAAAAATACTATGTCGATTGTTTTTGTGATTGTATATACTTTGTAATTTATCTTGATTTTTCATACTCTAATTACATATCCACTTTTATTTCTAATTTTGAACTAGTAAATTTCCTAAATGATGTCCTCCAAATTGTATACACTTCCAGCACCACAAAGCTTGCATTCACCTATGTCCATTTTTTAAAAAAATACCAAAATATTGTTTAGTTCTAAATTTTGTGCTTTTTTTTTTTTCAGAAAAAAAAAAGATTTATTGGATCTCTGTTTTCTACAATAGAAGCTGCTGGCTGCACTAAGAATTAATCTGATTTCTAGAAAATTAAAAATGTAGTCAAACATCAGCAATTATAAGGATTCATTGCACTTTTAAAGATTTGCGTGGCTTGAAAAAAAAATTCTTGTTAGTTTCTCAAGTATTGCTGCCTAACTGTTGGTATGGCTGTTGCTTGGGAGAAAGCTTTCTTGTGGTCATGAAAAATTTTTATAGTTTCACCCATTCTTCCAACAATGGTTTAAAGAGATTGGTGAAACCAATCAGAAAAGAATATAAAAGAGAGGGGTTTTAGCTAGTTGCAACACTTCAAGTTTATCAAGTTATAAACCATGTGTTCTATGCGTGCTTCCTATAATCTCTTACAACTTTTTGTGACAGGTTTAATATAGCCAAATTAGACATGCTGCTACAGTCCTTCTGACAACTACCTGTTTTCCATGCACTAATACCACTGGCTTCTTGCCTAACACAAATGCACTTGAAAAGAAGGCCATGAACACTCTGGGTGAAATCAGGAAGACTGAAAATTAGAAGTAGGTTTTAGCATGCAAAATACTAAATGCTCCCAAGGAATCTTTAGACATTACTCAGCACTGACTGGCTTGGAAGAAAGAGGAAAATGATCATGTGCTTGTTACAGGTATTTAAAACTGTCCAATATAAGAGAAATCACCTAAAATAATCAAGTTAAAAATAAGACTGTATAACTATTATTTCACTTCTTATTCAGTTAGAGTTTTTGGAATACATTCAGATAAAATACTTTCACAATAAATCCATTTCTTTCAACAAAGTAAACTTGGAAAGGTACATGTGGAGGAAATATGTGAAGTAGTTTTCTCTTTACTTGCATCAAAGTAGCTTCATCATTTTGGGGGTTAGACTGGATAATTCATGGGGCCTAGTAACTCAAGAAGGTGAACAACAGATTTAAAATCATTGCTTGCCCTTTGGTTAATAATATTAGTAATAAACATATCTTCAAAGTATTGGTAAATAACACAACTCAATAATTTAAAAAAAGGATCAAATTTAATAAAAGGTATACAACCACAAATGAATAACATAAAGGTATACTAGTTTAAATAGTTGTTACCTATTTATTTAGGGATTAGCCAAGGTGAACTAATCTATACAGTTTTGAAACAGAAACATAATCATTAAAAATATAAAAATTGTTAAGAATATAACAGTATATTTGGGAAAATTATAAAAACATAATACATTTCAGATAGCAACTTTAAAACTGTGATAATAGCAAATATTGCTGAGATTATGGAAAAGCAGGGAATATTATATGCTTGATGGGGAGGTAGATTAATATAATCCCTTTGAAAAATGTGTCTGTTTCTAGAAAAAAACTGTAATGTATATGACTTATTTACCAAGCAATTCTACTGTACTTATATTCAATGTGCATAATTGAATATAAGTACCTAATTAAATGATCTAAAGCAGCACAACAAAACATGCACAAAAATGTTCATTGTGAGATAATTGTTATTGTGAAAAAGTGGAAAAAACCATGTGTTGAGAAAAGGAGAAATGATTCAAATTCAGTGAAAAAAATAAATGAAAGACTTGCAATCCAGATATTTGATGTTATGAAATATGGATTTAAAATAATTATAATTAATATGTTTTTAAAAATAGGCACCAAAGTGGAAAATTTTGCCAGAGCCCTGAATCGAGGAGATATAAGGAATTCTCATATCAACAAATACACCCCAATCCTCACGGGATGGGCACATAACAAAGTGGATATTCAAGTGACTGATAAACATATCAATAAGTGCTCAACATTATAATTAGAAAAAAACAAATTAAAACCACAATAAAATATCATCAAATTGACATGAAAATGACTATTTTTTTTTAATTGGCAATAGTAAGTACTGACAAAATTATAGGGCAACTGGTGTTCTCATGCATGGTTGGCAGCAATGTAAATTGGTCAATTTAGTAGTATCTAAAGCTGATATACAAATACTGTGTCCCAGCAATTCCATTCCTAGGTGTAACCTCAAAAGAAATTTTCATAGCAGCATTACTCATTTATAAACTAAAAAAGATCTAAATATCCAGCAGTGATAGAATGGATAAATAAATTACTGTATATTCACACAATGTAATATGAAAACAATATGGATGAATATCACGAACACAATTTTGGACAAAAGAAGCTAGAAACAAAAGGTACATGCTATATGATTTCAATTATATAAACTTCAAAACAAAACTAACCGACAGTAATAGGAATCAATAGAGCATTTATCTTTCAGTAGATAATGCTGCTAGTGTCTTTTTTCTTACCCCTTTGGTGGATGGTTTCTCAGGTGTTTTCACTTTTTACAAATATATCAAACTGCTCGCTTAGGAAATATATACTTTTTTCTATTATGATATATGCATAAATATCTTACTATAAAGTGCTTTTAAAAAGAACAAAGTAAAAAGATGAGGTGCCTAGAAATCAAACATACATGTCTTTAAGATAAAATATTGAAGGAGAGTGAGGTTGTTTATAGAGGACTAGAAAAAGATGTAAAAGAAAAAGAAAAAAGATGTAGAGAATAAGAAGAGTGGTAAACTCGAAGATCAAGAAATGTGGTCATTAAGTCATTTTGAAGAACACATCTATAGACATATCTCCAAAGGGAAAAGATTAGAAGATTCAGTTCTAGGTAGTACCTTCAAGTTACTAAGTGGCAACAATTATTTCTATATGTATTTCCAACATCTCAATAGACTGTCTTACACATAATACCTGCTCAATAAATGTTTGATTACTTGTAGAGGAGTTTTAGAAAGGAAACTTTCATTTGTAAGACAAACATGGAGTCAAGTGGGCCAGGAAGATAAATCCTAACCGCATCTTCCACATTTCTGGACCTTGGTCTCAAATTTTAATATTTAAGCTAATTCTACGATGGACAGGGGATCATGTTTTGAGAGGCTAGGAAAAATGCAGTATTTGGATCACTTTAGTTTTTCCTCCTCTGATTAATAATTATGTTGTGGGTAATCAGTTTCCTGTTTCTCTTATCTATTCAAAATATATTTAAATGCATAAGATTAAGATAAAGTGATTTATAAAGAAGAATTATGAGCATTTGATTTCTATAGATACATTCTATTATGAATGAGCAATGATCACATTTGCATTTAAGTACAATGACTTAATGTTGTGAGTCTGAAGAAAATAGGTAATGAATACACAGTATTATACATTCTCTTCTACAACTCTTTAAGTATTTGAATATGAACGTTTATAACTTTGTCCATATATGCAAACACTGAGATAATATATTTTGTCAATCACTAGTTTATTCAGATGGGAGTTTTATTAATTGGATATGTGGACCATACCAACTGCTTTTTTCATATAATTTATTGGTTGACTGTAAGGTCATATTTTACCATTCCATATTTGTGAAGGCACCATGGACATTCTGCTTTTGAATGAGAGCAGTTAGTGTCTGTTGAGTTTTCTGAATGTGGCCTCAAACCAATAAATATTGACTCCCTGTTGTGTTATGCCCAATTTCTAATTTATTTTCAATCACAAAATTTACATCATTAATAGAAAAATACAGAATTAAGTAAAATAAGAACTGAGGTTTCCCATTTTTATCCTCTTATATCCCCCAGAGGTAAGAATTCCTTTCAACCTGGAGTATATTGTAATTATGAACATTTTTGACAAACACTAACTCCCAAAATGAAAATAAGTGTGAAATTCTAAGATCTCACTTAAAAAATCTGAGATTATCAGTGTCATACAGTATATTAATTCAAGAGATATGATGCTTCTGAATTTCAAACCTGATGCTTTTCTGTAAAGATAAGTAATCAAGAATAGGAACCAGGAATAAGAGCAATTTTAATATTATTGCTCTCTTCATTGGCAGAAAGCCAGAAGTAGTAGTCTCAAAATCATAACAATCACTTAGCATGCCAAATTCTGCATTTGAGAAAAACATAAAAAATACCAAAAAAAAAAAAAAAAAAAAAAAAAGGAATGTTAATGTTCATAAACTGTTGAAATGTTTCAGTGGCCCGGGTCTTTATTTTCTACAAACAACAGTTTCTTTTTTTTATCTCCCAAACTTTAACAGAACTTACTTTCTTGATTGATTACTTCCTCAGGTAACTCTCGCGTAAATCTTAAAGTTTGCATTTTCTTTTTCACTTGGCCGTAAGATCCATAAAGCAAAGACTTTGTCTACTTACTCATTTTTATCTCCAGTGCTTAGCCTTATGTATGGCACCTCGTAGGGGCTAGATTAATAAATCTAGTCCTTTAAAAAAAATGGGAAAGATAAGCAAGAAAGATTTTAGGATCCAGTTACAAATAATCTTGAGCTACATGTAAGAGGAAGATAATCAAATCACCACTGTCCAGAATGCTAAGCGGCTGTTCATGTATTCATTTGTTCCTTCAGCAAACGTACTCGGAACTCTTATATGTAAAAGACTTGTCAAGGAGTAATCAGACCTTGTAAGAGAGAGCTGGTTTCAGTTCATCTAAATAACTATTATTCAATGTGTCAGACTATCTTACACCTGCAAAATTCTTTGAATCTATTAGAATTCCTGTCTGTGAAATACATGAATAATATTTTTAGTTAAATTTTAAGTTTAAACTTAATATAAAATTTTTGGTCTCTATGAACAAGTCATGTTAGAGCACATCAGTGCAATTACTCAGATTTGACCTTAACACCAGACTTCTTGCTTTGTCAATGTTATTTTGAATATCTTTTAAATTACTCTTTTCTTTTATATACTTTATTTATATTAGCACTCAAACTTTGAAAGAACTATATTTGCAAGTGACATTAATAAGATTACTAGTTTGATTAGAAGATGTGTGTGTGTGTGTGTGTGCACGCGCGCATGCTGTTTACCTCCAGTGTCCCAAGTCTTTGTGAAAATGTTCTGCACAATTTCCATATTTTATATTTATTAATGGCAGTAAAAGGTCTCTAAAGCAATTCTACAAAAGTGTGAAATGACACATTAATAACTTAGTATGCTTTCATTTATTTTTTGTTGTTGTTGTTAGAGGCCAGATCTTGTTCTGTAACCCAGAATAGAGTGCAGTTGTACAATCATAGCTCGCCACAACCTCGAACTTCTGGGCTTAAGGGATCCTCCCACATCACCCTCCCCAGTAGCTGGGATTACAGACATGAGCCACCGCACCCGGGTTCGCATGTCTTTTGACATAAGCTCATTAACTGAAAAGTTAAATGTTCAGTCAACAAAGCCAAAAGTAAACTCTGCACTACTTTTTAAAAATACTAAACTTGTTTTCATTTTAGTTAGCTGATTATATATTTTTAGAGACTATAACAGTTCATCTTTTAGACTTGGAGAATAATTTATAGTGATTTGTTCATTTCACTCAATTTTCAAATATTAATAGTTATTGAGAAATTGCTTCAGTAGAATTTTAGCAAGTCCATATGGCAGAGAGAGTAAAATATACTCAAAGGCAGGAAAACACTCAGAATATCTGAGAGCAGCCCGTGGTCCAATTTGGCTCTAAATATTGGATGCTGTAGAAATCAGGGAGCAGGGAGCCTGGGCTGGATCATGGAGGGCCTTGAATACAATTGATAAGTGTTTGCCTTTAATTCTTAAGCAATTTAAAGCCATGTGAGGTTTTCATACTGAGGAGTGACACTTCTAAGCAACAACCTTAGAAAAACTGTTCGAGAAAACGAATCTGCAAATAGTATCAAGATTGCAGAAAGTAAGGAGAAGATTAGTAAGAAGCCATTAGAATACAACTCAATACATATTCTTCAAATTCTATTGGATTCTGCCTAATCGAATTTCTGATGAGCCAGGATGACATGCTTCTTAAAACACAAAATTTCAGATACATATGAAGCTCACATTTACTTAGCTCCTATTATGTTCACATACATTATCTCATTAAACCCTTATAAGAAATTTCACTGGTGAGAAAACTGAAAATCAGGGAAGGTAACTTGTTCAAGATTACACAGATAATAAGGCATGAAAAAATCAAATGCCTGGAAGCAGAAGAGAGAATGAAATTAAACCAGCATTTCCAGTAAAAATACATTGCATAAACTAGAGTTAGGGAAAGACTCGAAATAAACGGGCCACTGTTTATATTTATTATATTTATATTTATTAAGAGCAGACATGAATTAATACGTATCTGCTAGTCTGCTTTGAGTCTAAACTAGACTCTCCAGTTCCCTTGCAGTAAAGAACTACAGCATATTTCACATGCTTTGAACCATTTTATTTTCTGGATTTTTGTTGCCGTTGCTGTTCTATGTTTATTTGCTGGTTTATTTTGTGATGTGGAGAGAAGTGTTCTTAGAAAGAATTCACTACCTAAGTTGCTGCCTAATACCTGTTGCTTGTTCCAAGTGGTTTTTAGACTAGAAAACAGTGATGTCCTTTCCTCCCTTTTGTAAAATGCAGAAATGCACATGTGCTATTTGCCTCTAAAGTATAAGTGCTTTCTCGTAGAGTCATACTTTTAAAATAGTTTGAATAAATAAAAAAAAAACTAATCCAGGTGAATTATTAGAAAGTAGCATATTCCCACCATGTTTAGAAGTCTTATGTTACACCACTGGAAGTCAGTATTTGTCAATTAAGGTTTATATTTAAAAACAGAAGAATGGATTCTGAATTAATTGCACTTCTAAATCAAGAGGTAAAGCCGAAATGCCTTGCCATTTACTGTGTAGGTGAATTTTTTTTTCACCAAAACCTACTGCAAGTTTTGATAAACTAAAACCTACACAGTTTTCTTACCTTATGTTAAATCATACTTTTGCTTTGCTTTCAACAAGCATGCTTATTTATAAATCAGAAGTAATCTGAGGAAAATGATGACATTAATAAATGTGGGTGGGAGGGGGCTAATTGTGTATGTCTCAGTATAGGAAATTATACTCTGAAAGGTATAGCACTTTGGAACATGAAAGACGGGAGTCAGTGCAACCTTTATACTTCATCCTTTTCTCTCTATAAATTACATTTCTAGTTCAGGACTGCCTATTGGTCAAAGAAAAGTTTAGTGAATCAGGCCTTAAATTACTGCACTCAGTAATTGTTGACATATGTGTACTTTACAACGCTAATTTATTTCACCATGAGCCCTGTGTTTATGAACACACAAAAGCAGATTTATAGTATGCGAGATTAAGAACATTTTTATTCTTTATTTCAAATTTTGAGGTTAGAGATAATAAAAAATTAAAATATATTTGAAAATAGTGTGAATCTTCCCAACATGAAGCACAGTGAACTATCAAATGTTACTTCTTGAATAATTGTGAAATAAAATAGTTTAATATAAAGAACATTATAACATGTTTGAAATGCTAAGATGATTTGAAGATCTTAGATCTTAGGTCATGTTAACAGATAAGATCTTGAGGGATCACAGGATTAAGTTATGTTTTTAGTAATGAGGCTATCCAACATGTACTGAGCTCTCATTCTTTGCCTGGCACTATTCTAAGCCCTTCACATTGATTATCTCATTTAGTCATCATCATGGCCATCTGAACTGGTCACTGCTGATACTCCCGTAAGCCAGATGAAACATTTCGAGTCAGAAAACTTCCCCAAATGTCACGCTGTCAATAAGCAGATGACTCAAAGTCAAACTCTGGGTATACAGGGTATATAGAAATAATAGTTTCCTAGTAGATCGGTATTTCTTAAGAATTCGTAACTTAATTTAATATCCATAAAGATTGAGATACTGCTAAACAAAAGTTAATTAGGTTAAATTATAAGAGAGATGACACTCACATGAGCAAAAATCACTGAAAAAAATTATTAAACTTGGCATAACCTTTCTTTACTTTTCTCCTTACCTTTCCTCCCTTTTTGTTTTCCTATCACTATAAAGGAATAAGTGAATAAAATGAGAATTTAATAAATGCTTACTGTATTAGTCCATTTTCACATTGCTCTAAATAGCTATCCAAGACAGGGTAATTTACAAAGGAAAGAGGTTTAATTGACTCACAGTTCTGCATGGCTGGGAAGGCCTCAGGAAACTTACAATCATGGCTGAAGGCTAAGGAGAAGCATGTCCTATGTGGCGGCAGGTGTGAGAGAGAATTTGAAGGGGAAGTGTCACACTTTTAAACCATCAGATCTCTTAAAAACTCACTCACTGCCACGAGAACAGCATTGGGGAAAACGCCCCCATAATCCGATCACCTCCCACCAGGTTCCTTCCTTGACATGTGGGGATTACAATTTGACATGAGATTTGGGTGGGGACACAGAGCCAAATATATTACTTACTATATATGCCAGTCTGTGTAAGATACTGAAAGAAGCATACTGATTACCAGTGATGCCCAGTTCCTAATAAAAAGCAAGACATGAAACAACAGAAGACCATGGGCAATGATTAATGCAAATTACCTGGCAGAAATAATACATGCACAAAAGTCCAGTTTTATTTTTAAGCATTTTACCCAAATTCCAGAAGATATAAAATATTCAAAAGAAAAGAAAGGTACAGAAAAAGATAAATTGTTGAAAGTAAAAGAACAATAGAAATAGTGTAGCAGTTTGAAATACAACCATACCATATTTGTAAGACACTAAAGAGACTCCCCTGACCAGAGTAAAGGTATATTTTGAGGGAGTTTTTGAAAACTACTCAAAAAGTGGGGTTGCATTGAAGAGGAATTTGAAAACTTTTTAAAAAATAATTAAATTTTCTCTGAAGTGTACATGTGTTTGCAGAACAGCCTGATCTATCATATTCCAGACATTTGTAAATTTTTTGACCAATCTTTCCATTAAGTGTTTGGCAATTGTTTATGAGGACAAAACTGAATATCTCAACCTTGTCACTACTGATATTTTAAATTGGATAATTCTTTGCTGTGGGGGGCTGTCTTGTGCATTATCAGAACATAGCAGCACCCTCAGCCTCTACACATCCTTCTCCCCAGTTGTGACAACCAAAAACATGTCCAGACATTATCAATTTTCCCCTGGGGGAGCAAAGTCACCTCATCTTTTGGACTCAAGTGCATGATACATTTCTATTTATAATAGGAATTTTTAAAATACATATGTGGCATTGTTTAGGTTGACAAGGATGAATCACATTTAAATGTTCTTATTTGGATTTTAAAATGCAATTAATTATTGATTCTATGCAGTTTGCCATGATTAACTGGATTTCTATTTTAAGGAAAGTAAAGACATTCAGTTTTTGCTGTTCTTAGAAATCCGTTATTAATAGTAAATTAGTTAATTGGGATACTCCCATTACTTCCTCATCATTTTAAACAAAACTTATTTTACTCTATATTAATTTTCTCCTGTCTTGCCTCTTCAGAAGATGCTTTTGGTTGGATCCTTTATGTGTTCTGTCTTCTTAACCCAACTGTAAGCCCTTTGAAAACATTTATGCTTAGATAGACGTTTTCTAAAAGCATGCTTCAGCAAATATCAATAAATACTATTAAAACAAAATTAAACTATTTTATGATAGCATTTCTATTTATATCTATATGTTTCATCTGCACAACTAAAATGTCAATATTAAATATTTAAACATATTTTTGAATACATGGAAAGGTATTTTTCTACAATAATACTTTAATAATAATGTATTTCTTTGAGAATATTAGAAGTTAAAAAACAATTCCTTTCTGAATTTCTAAAAATGTTTAGATTTTCAGTTCAAACTCTTTCTTTTGCGAATACAAATAATTTAAGCATAAAATGAGATTTTGCTTCTTTTTTTTCCTTGGGAATTTTGTTTGAATTCTTTTAGTCGCTCAAGAGTTAAAATATTATGTAATTCAAAAACATCTACGATCTAAAAAAATGAAAAATTATAATTTCTAAAAAAAGTTGAACAAAAATACAATCTCTGCCATACTTAAGTAAAACATCAGAGGTAAGTAATATACATGTGTTGACAATGAATTTTTTACGTGAAAGATGGACTTTGCTCTCTATAATTTATGAGAGTAAACGAAACACATAAACTGCATCTTTTCATTTGCCAGCTGGTACTGCCATCTGCGATCCCAGGTACGTGGAGAATGTGGGTAAAGGACCAAGAGCGTCCTCTCAGAAACCCACCTGCCTATTTGGCCATCTGCTGCGGAAACTGCAGTCAACACACACTCAATCTGCAAGAATCCCCAGCTCTGGCACCTCATAGCGTTCTTTGGGGCACCTATTTTCTGGACTAAAGCTGGTGTTCACACTCCTCCTGGATGCTGCTTCCTTCTGCTCTGCATGCCTAATTAGATGTCTTTTTTTTCTCCTCCCCCATTGTATCCTGCCTCTACTCAGAGACCTTCCTGTCCATTCCACAGGAGAGTCAAAGCCCCAGGCTCAAATTTAACATCATGGTTCTTCCTATTACTTCCATTGCTTCCTTTAATAGAGATAGAGTTCTTAACTCCAGTCTAACCATATGAATGAAGGTGGAGCTGTTTGTAACCCTTTGTAGATTTTTTTTTTTGTTGATGAGAAAATGCAATATCTCAAAAACAGAAAATCATGATTAAAGTGTCCTTAATATGAAAATTAAGCATCTCATCTTTTAATGGGAATATAGAACCCAAGACCGTGGAAGGGTGTTTCATCATCAAAACACTGTAATTCAGCATTTTGGGCATCTGAGCTTCTTTTCACCCCAACCTGAAAGGTCAAACTGCAAAAGCCATTTAATCCAGCTATTTGGCTTCTTCTTTCTCATCAACACTAGAAGCAAATTGTTGGCATAAATGACTTTTCTTAACAGACATGTTACTGACCTTTTTGCCAAGAATACGTCCATTTTAAAAAGTTCATTGTATAGACACGTTAATGGATTTTCCTATAATTTATCAGGTTGTGGAAAAAGCTGTTCCAATGTCTGCATACCTTTGGAATACTGAGACCTATTCAGTTTAACATCGTTATTGGTATTACTGCCATACCAAGGTACTGCTATGCAGTCATTATATCTTTTATACCTCTGGAATGATCGATTCTCAGGCAAGCAGTGCAGAAAGTCTCCTACTCCCTTAAAAATAATGAGTTACAACAACATCTTTGCCTGCCAGCAATTTTAGGCTTTCTATTTCACTGAATCTTGAGAAGTGCTTTAAGCGAATTAAGTGACTCAATATAATTTCCTGAGTCATAACTGAATTTATCAGCAATGTATAAGGCAGAAGAAGAAATAGTTTTTCCCTCAAATTCCCAGTTATGTTACTCATGCACTTCTAGGACAGTTTCCTAAATAGTGTCATTGAATTGAAGCAACTGCTGTATAGCAAATTACATGAACAAGGAAGAAAAAAAGAAACTCATCGAAGCACAATGACATATGGGGTTCTGCAGCCTCTGTTTCCTGAAAGGAGGAGCAACTGTAAAAGCATGGGGAAATCTAAATGGCCACTAAAAAGGAAACTAGGAAGTAAATTATGATATAGTCACGTAATAGCATTATGCAGTCGTTTAAAATTATGTGTACAAAGATAATGGCATGGGGCAATGCTTATGATATAAAATTATTTTTAAAATGCAGAATATAATTTATTTGCCCAGTATGATCTTAACTGTGTAAAAATATATGCATAGAAAAGAAATAGAAAGCAAATTGCAGCAAAATGTTACCAGTGATCATCTCTGGATATTGGAATTATGTGCAATCATTATTTACTTACATTTCTTTGTCTTTCAAAGTTTCTACCAATGAGTATTAATCTAGTGTTTAGAAAGGAAAAGAAAAACTTTATAAAGAGAAACATCTTGAGAAAAAAATACTGTAAAAAGGAAAATGTCCTATAATGTTAAGCACAGAACAAATTATAGATTATCTTTTTACAGAAAGATTGCCATTTAAGAGCAGAAAATATTGTTATGGTTGAAAGAAGGTGAGTTATGAAGCAGCAGAAGTAAAAATCGTGAGGGACCATAGGATGTTTGACCATCTATCTTAAGCTAACTCTATAAGTGAAAAGATCCAAGTAAAAAGGAAAATGAATTCCTTTACAGAGGATAGGTATTGAGAAGTTAGGAAGATTTAGCACAGCTGTTCATCAACCTTTAGAAAACTCCCCACCCTTCACCAGAAAAATCTCCAGCTCTCCTTTTAATCAAAATAAAAATCTCCATAGCTCCAACAATATATTTAATGAACGGATTCAATTCAGTTCATTTTAATTCAGTTGAAGAAATATTTATTGAAAACATCATGTGCCTGACTCAGTACTAGCTACTAGGAATACAAGGAGGGCAGAAAGCAAAAAGATCTTAACAGAGCTTCCATTCCAGGGATGCATGCAATCTCATTCCCATGTGCTATTAGCAGAGAGGAAGAAGTGCAGGGTATGGAGAAGAACACAGATAGGTGACTCTCACCTGGAGGCCTGGATCCTCCTTGGAAAAGTTCTTGCAGGAAGTGACACAAGTTTGGATATGAAGTAGGAAACAGACAACAAATGTGTGTGTGTGCGTGTATGCATTTTATGTGTGTGTTGGAAGCCAAGAGGCACAGGAACTGGGTTGAGATTAAAGGGCATGTTTAAAAAACAGAAAGAAACAGTTTGGAGCGTTTGAAACATGACCCAAATTTGGCTTTATTCAAGCCAGCATTTAAATTAGGGACTAATAAGGGAAGAAATGAAAGAGGAAGAAAGGACTACTTGTGCAATTTAAGAATTGAAATTCATTTTCCAGGAAATAGGAAGACATTTAAGGGTCTAGAATGTGAAATAATTTGCTCGAATCTGATTTAAGAAGCATACTGTGATTGTAGGTCCTTTCCTTTCTTTATGTTTTTTCCCTAAATATGCAATGATGTTAGCAGTTTCTTATGTTTTTCAAATTAATCCTCTCCCACATGTCAACCTTCTTCCCTAGAAGTTGGGTTTGTACTCTTAATTTGGAGCTGAGTATTATTGACCTTTAATGGGAAAAGTCAAAGAAACCCCAAATGTTATAATATCTAAACATAGGGAATCGTGGTCAAAGTTCAGTGAATTTCAGCATCTCTGAGAAGGATTAGAGCCAACTGAAATACTTTTCATTTAAATAATCATTAGGAAAATCTTTTACTTCTGAAAAACATGAGAAGGAAGACATAAAGGGCTTGCTGTCTCCCTCCTTTCATCCCTCCTTCCCTTCCTTCGCCTCTTTTCTTCCTTTTTTTCTTCTTGTCTCTCTTGCTCCCTTCTTTTCTTCTTATCTTTTTTCTTTCATTTCTCTAACACTTACTAAGCTTTTATCCTTAGAACAGATATTTATGATATGGTCTCTGTCTCCTGACTTTTGTAATCTAACTAGAAAGATACAAAATTAAATAAATAAGAATTAGTCAAGAAAAAAAAAGTGAAGCAGTATTCGATTAAGTGCCAAAATGAATACTGAAAATTTTAAATTCTGTGAGTTCTGAGTAGAAAAAATGTTTGTGAGCTGGAATAGCTGGGAAAGGCTAGATTTAACTTAATTTGATTTGACTAAATTGGGGCTAGATTTGAATTCAAAAAAATGTGATAGATTTGAAACATGAAACAATCTTCTCAACTGAGGAGCCATTTTACACAGACTACAATAATAAAACTTAAATGTTGAAATTTGAAGAATTGAAGTTAGAAGCCATGTAAACTTCTCAAATTGGTTATCTGTAATGATTAGAAGGTGACCCTTTGGAGTCTATTTTCTGCTAAATAGGGCCTACGAATTGTATAAGAGATGAGGAATTTGACTTGGAAGTATGTTAGCTAATTAGAAAATATAATGGAAAGTTTTTGCCTCATGCACATGATTTTGACTTCAGTCATGTATTCAATAAAGATATTTATCCCTTTAACATGTATTTTTTTATAATCCTTTGCATTAAAAGGCTTATGAATTTCTTTTTTCAAGTACCATTCATACTCTCAGCATTGCTGAATGACATAACATTTTTTCCTGGTGCTTAATATGGTCTTAGAGTATATATATATGGTCTTAGAGTTTATTTAAACATAGGGAACTGTGGTCAAATATATACACATCATATAGCATTGTTGTGTGTGTGTATGTGTGTGTGTGTGTGTGTATATATATATATATACACACATTGTTGTGTGTATGTGTGTGTGTGTATATATATTTGACCACAATTCCTTATGTTTAGATACACTCTAAGACCAACATATATGTATATATATATACATATATGTATGTATATATATATACACATATATGTGTATATAAATATACGTATATATGTGTGTATATACATATATACACATACATACACACATATCAGATCATATATGTGTGTGTATATATATATACACACACACACACAACAATGATATATGGTGTGTATATATTTATACACACCGTATATCATCATATATATATATATACATACACACACACACACATATATGATCTGATATGATTTAGCTCTGTATGCTCACCCAAATCTCATCTTGAATTGTACTCCCATAACTCTCATGTGTTGCTGGAGGGACCTGGTGGGAGACAATTTGAATCATGGGGTCGGTTTTACCCATACTGTCCTTGTGGTAATGAATAAGTCTCACAAGATCTGATGATTTTATCAGGAATTTCTGCTTTTGCATCTTCCTCAGTTTGTCTTGTTGCTGCCATGTAAGAAGTGCCTTTCATCTCCTGCCATGATTCTGAGGCCTCCTCAGCCATATGGGACTGTAAGTCAAATCAAACCTCTTTTTCTTCCCAGTCACGAGTATGTCTTTATCAGCAGCATAAAAAGGAACTAATACATGGTCTTAGATGTTTAAATACTCAAATTCAAAAGTTGCATATATAGAATATTAATTAATAAATTTATTCAACAATTCTGTGTTCATTTTTGGTGTCTCTTAGTATCTTGAGTCTGTGTTAGTGATGATATATGCTCACGTTTCTAGTTTTCAGGGTACTCTTGAATTCCTAAGTAAAAACTACTGCTTTTTGTGACAACTCACCAGCAAATCTTAATTTTCTTTTTAGAGATGATTTTCAACATTAATAAGTTTGTTTGAAAGGTTTAGATAAAATTATTTAAGTGTATTCTACCTTGGACAGGGTTTCTCAACCTGCATTATTGATGTTTTGGGCTGCATGATTAATTCCGTTGTAGGAGGGCTACTTTACAGATTGTAGGATGTTTATCAACATCCCTGGGCTCTACTCACTAGTAACCAGTAGTACATTCCTCCTTTGGACAAATAACAGTGTTACTCATTGAATAATGTGCTCTTGTGAACCAAAAATCATCCCAGTTGAGAACCACTGACATACGGGCTCCCCTTGCAGAACTATCAGATGCTCCAAAATGGTAAACGTAAGACAGCAGCTTTGATCTGACATATTGGTTTCATGAGGCATAATATATCTGGGAGCATGAAAGCCTGATATTAAATTTCCATTTGCTGTGGGATTGAGAAATAAAAGTTTATGCAATTAGACTTGGTTAGTTTTATATTTCCTTTCTTTTCCACCATCATTAGAATGAAGAAAATCCCACAACAAACAATCTAATCCCTCTAAATGTGAACCTTGAGTTATCAGAGAGGTAAGGAGTCTTCTTCAGATTATCCAAATGTTTGCAACTGTCCTTGCATTATCCTTTCTACACTGTTAACTTATAGTAAGTTTTTAAAATACTTAAAACTTACTATGTTAATGAAAACAGTTTTTATAAATATTTTAATCTTTTTAAAATTTGGTTTCAATGTATGGAAGAGTTACTTGATTAAGAATTTATTACTTGGTAGTTGGAGGATGAGGGTCGAAAAACTGTGTATCAAGTACTATGCTCACTACCTGAGTGACAAAAATCACTTGTACACCCAACCTCAGCGAGTTGCAATTTACCCATGTAACACCTCAGTACATGTACCCACTGAAACTAAAATAAAAGTTGAAAAAGAATAAAAAATAGTTTGCTACTTGGTTCTATCATTTGCTCCTAATTGAAAGACACATTTTTCCCACAGCCCTTTAAACCATGGCTACTTACAAGTTGCATTTCCATGTGTTTAACATAACACATCTAGAAAATGTGACTGGGATGGATCAAATGCCACAAAAATAATTAAAGCTGAAGTTATATGATATATCTCATAATTGTTTTTGATACTTTAAGAAAGGTTCAATTTTAATTTTACATAGCTTTAAATACTGAGCTGAAGTAGCTCTACAAAGCTTTTTAATTTTGAGATTCAGATAATATATGATGTTTCATTTATATACACCAGAAGCAATTTATGTGCTAATATGCTCACTTCTGATTAGGCACACTTCAGAATATTTCTAGTTTGATTGCTTATATATCAATGGTGTTTCTTCCCCAAGCAAAATCACTCTTTATTTCAGAATTCACTCCCACCAGGCAGTTTACACATTCATAATTTCTTAATGTAATGGGAATAGTTTTTGTTTGCAAAACAATTCTTCTCTTCTCTTCATTCCATAAGAAATCTATCTCTCTATGCATATAATAAAGAGGAAAAGTACGTGCTCACTAAGCTTCCTTTCCATAATGGATCCACTGTTTAACTCTGTTCTTAAATGTTTATGTGCAATTTCTTTCTAATGCAAGGAATTTCAATATATCTAAATATTCAACACAATATGTACAGCTATATTTATATATCAAATATAAACGAAGCTATCAAAAGAAAATTTGGTGAAATGTGTATGTTTTGTCATAATTAATATTCTGTCAATAGGCTAGATAAGAAAACTCCAAGGGTTAATGTTTTGCTGGGCTGCCAGATACTGTTGCTAGTGAATTTTTCTAGCTCACTCCATTAATCCAGTCAGCACAATGGATCAGACTAGAGATGTGTCTCCATAAATCACTCTGAAGTGCTGGGGGGTAGGAGTATCTAATTAATCAGCACTGTCATTATGTTTGACTTGTAGCTGCCTTACTGTGTTTGGGATGGAGATTCAGTGTGTTGAACCCACATGCTCTTAAATAGATCTCCAGTGGTGGTGTAAATTTTAACTTTTTTGCAGAAAAAAACTCAATCAGTGTAATTCAGTCATATTTTTCATATTTTTTAAAGACAATACTCCCACATTACTTTCAGTAATTTTTCCATTCATCGTAGATAGCCTTTTGTATGGCTAAAAACACATATTCCAATATTCACATTTGTGTGAATAGTATGGTCAACATAAAAATATACCTTGAAATTTTTTTCTTAAATAACTAGTATGGATAGCATACCAAAAATGGGAAAAACTTTTGGATTTTAGGTTATTTTCACAAACAATGAAAATTTACTTTGTATCTCTGTGTTGCTCTTATTACCTCACTCTTTTTGGATAATGTATTTTCTTGTAGTTCTCTTCCTTCACACAAGAGTATTCCCCAGTAAAGCAATTATTTTATAGTTTAAAAATCATGTAAGTAGACATAACCCATTTCCCAAATGAGTGAACTACCTCAAAAGTTGCCCAAGGACATATAGCTAATACGAGTTTGAAGTCAGTCTAGATCATATTTCATATCACTTAGATTTTCATGAACATGTGAGGGATAAAGCATAAAATAAATAAGACTTTTACATGTAGATTGAGGAATCCACCATTACTTTATATCAAAATCCAGTATTGTTTATGACAGCTAATTGCTAGATAATACTATAAAATTAGAACTTTTCCCCACCAAAAACATACACACAAAATAATAGCATATAGGCTGTATTATCAATCTTGTAAAAAATAAAGTAGTTTTAGATTTCTGCTATGAGTTCATAGACATATGCATGCATATATACATGTGACAGTCAAAGGAAGAGAAACACTTATTCCAGCAATGAATGATGCTATTGATTGTTAAATAATTTATCTCTTGACAGTTTGCTACAATGGTGAATCTTAAATGTTAAGAATAAATTTTCTTGTAAATAACAGTCAAATGTCTTCCAGAGAAAATATAGTGACTAAGTACATGGACTAAATAGACAACGCTGAATAGTATAAAACTGACAAGGGGAACTTTAGAATTAGAAATTTATTTATATTGTAAAATTTTACTTCTGAAAAAATTGTCTAGTACATGTGCCAGAAAGCTAAGGCTAGTCTGACAAAAAAAAAGATAATGGTCTAAGTCCTTATACTTGGATTACATGTGCTGTTGCTTTCAGCCAAATAATAGAAAATTATCAAATAAACAGATGGGTAGGTATGTAGATTAGCTAGATAGATATACATTCATAATACATCATATTTACACATTTGTATAACATAAATTTACACAAAAACAAATATATATAGATTGTATGTTTTATATTATATCATACATAGAACATATGTATTTATATATAGTATTATATGTAATAATAAATATTGGATATTTTCATTTCAAGTATATTTGATAAAGATCAGAATACAATTCTGTAATTTCTTTACTAAATTGATCAAATTTACTTTTTATAAAAACTTGTTCTTACAATCAAAGATTGTGCCAGCACTCCTTATCATCAAAGTATTGATTTACTTTTCCTTTTGCAGTTGTCAAGATACACTTACAAACTATCCCCCTCCAATTATAATTGGAAGCACACATTTGTAAGTTAAATGAGATGACAAGTTTATTTGTGATTATGCAATGGAGTACATCTCTGTGATGAATTTAGGGATGAGCTTCTCATTTTGGTCACACATTAATTAGCTGGTCTAATGGAACTTGAAACAAGATTTTAGAAATTGAGAAGTAACTAAAAAATATTTACCCAATAGAATCACAACTCCCCAATGACCAGACCACTAAATCCATAAAATGTATTTGCTCAAGTAATGAAAGAGAAGGCACTATCTTAGGGTATCCCTTTTTCTGCAACTATACATTTTCTGTTGACTTTCTAAGTAATTAGTACTTCACAGAACAAAGCCGCAAAATGAAAAATATATTTTAGATTTTTAAGAATTGTTAAAATGTCAAGGCAAATACCCCAAAAATATACACACTTTACTACGACTGCAGAGTTTTCAGTAGAAAGAACTTTTGAAGATGAAGTTTTTGTGGAGCGTTATATACAAAAATAGATGTAATATTTAAATTTTTATATTTATTATAATTATTATATTGGTAATGGCTTTTAAAATACTATTACATTGAAGAGTGCTGAATGACTCATCCATCTTGAACTTTTGACAAGCTTCGACTGTAAATTTGTCAGATCTTGGTCATTTATTTTTTTTATTTGCTTTCAGATATATATTATTTTGTTCTTATATGGAGAACATTCCACAAGTTTCTGAATCAAATACATAATATTCACCTAGTCTCATTTCTTAACAATTATCATATATATTCAAATACAACTTTTTATCTCTCTGCTGTTAAATAACATTATTATTTATGAGAGACATAAATTTGGGCTTTCTTTTTTTAAAAAAAAAGACCAGTTTTGACTAGGGTTCAAGTTCAGCTGTCCTAATTTTTACTAAAGTTTCATACCTACAGTTTCAAAGAAAATATAAGTAAACTTTGATATATGTTTAAGATCGTTATTTTACTTTACTGCTAGGCTAAAAAGTGTTTAATTTCATCAAATAAATTGTTTTACATTCAAAATAGTTTAAACTTTGTGTGGAATTTCATACTTATTTAACCATTAAATGTTTTGGGGAATCTACCTCTATGATGAGCAATGCAGGGAAAGAGGAAATGAAGGCGCTATTTTTAAAGGCATAAAGACAAACTGGTAAAATATCTGTAACATAACAATAATACAATGAAATATAGCACAAGGGCTAAGTGACTGCTGAAAAGAAAGATAGAAGGGATGAGAAAGAATACTGAGGGTTAGGAAAATTAGGAAAGCTGACTTTGGAGGCAACGTTCCAAGGTGTTTAAAAGTGAGAAGATCTTTTTAAGTGTGAGAAGTAATAATGGTATAGGCAGAGATAATGAAATAGAAATAATCAGACCATGACAAGTAGAGCAATCCAGCTTGAGTGACAAGTGGGAAATAATGATGAAAAGAGAGCTTGAAGCAAAATATCAAGAGCCCTAAATTCTAGCAAAGCAGTTCAGAGTTATCCCATTAGCCATGGGCAGCTCTGGATACTTCTGATGAAGTTATAATAAAATAAACATTCATTTAGTGTTTGTGCATAAGGATTTGCATTTGGGAGATAGGAACCAAAAAGGTTTTTTAGGAGGCTGCTCAAAGAGGAATTTAGATGAGGGTGATCGATGATAAGGACCTGGAATAGAGTAATGACAGTGTGAACCGCAAAGAAGGGAGGGGCCTGAGGAATTACCTTTCGTGCTTCTAACTAATGGACTGTTACCAAATTTTACAGCAGTTAGGAAGGAGGGAGATCCCCAAATTAACTCTAGGCTCTTAGGATGATTAAAATTCTGAGAGTAACAATATTGGACAAAATAAGAAAGTCAGAAGGGAACAATTTTTTCAAAAAAAAGAAACCACGGACTTTATTTTAGAAGTGATGGCTTAAGGGAATATTGGAGAATAATTTTTCATCATAGTTATACTGATAAAACACATAAAGTAAGATGAATTGGGGATAATTATTTCATTATTTTGAGCAATGTGGAAATCTAATATGGTTTCCAGTTTCCATTATATTTTTTGGAATTGAATTATTTAATTTGTTGCTATAGCAGAAACTATGATTATCAGTTCTTAATCTTCCATTCTTTCCCATATAGAATCCATGTGTGTGTATGTGTCTGTGTGTGTAAAGTAAAACTTACTTTCATTCTCAATAAAAAGTATTAAAAATATTTGAATATTTTAAAAGTATTTGCATTCAAAGTAAAAGTTTAATAGTCAGAAATGTTTTCGTTTCTAAAAATTTATGACTGAAAATAATCATAATATATGGCAAATATCATAAAACATCACTTCTGTGATATAGTACATTGTTTTTAGATTTGCAGAACATTTATTAGCTCAAAGCTAAAGTCATTTTAAATTCAAACTTACAAGAAAAGGCAAGTAGATAATATGCATTATCACAATAGCAAATTAGAATCATGACCCTAGAAAGGTTCCTTCTCACATGCAGAATAAGACAAATTGGCATTTACCAGTTCTATTGCTTTTTATAGGAAGTTGACCATGATAGGCCACTAATGCACAAATAAAGATATTTTAGAGTGAAATATTTAAACACACAAACACACACAGGCATACATAGACACAGACAAATAAATTTATTTGCATCAAACATTGTTGATTAAAAGTCAGAAGCATCATACTGACCTTATTCAGAAAGCTTTTGAAACAATTTCATAACCATACGAACTACAGGACAGAAATCCCTATATTTCATAAACACTATATGCTTTAGGCAAAAACACACTAGAGCCATAGGCTGTTACTATTTGTACAAAGGAAAGCTCTTGGGTGGTCCTCAGGGTACACCCTAGGCAAAAGGGTATTACTGTAATCTAATCTGTATAGAAAATCATCATAGAACTGGGAAAAGAGAGAAATGGTGAAATTCTCTATCTTAGATCAAGATGTGGGGGAAAAATATTAAATCCATTATTAGTAACACTCTGTTTAAAAATATAGAAAGTAGTGTATACATCTATTTCACTGTATTCACCTTATTTTAAGAATGCTATGTTTTCTTGCATATTTTGAGATGATAAATATCTTATAAAGACCCAATACTTAAAAGATATTCCAGCTGAAGTGGCATTCCGTAGATACAGTGAGAGATAGTAAGCTATCAGAATCCCTCCTGAAGAGTAAAATCATCCTAGGAATTATCTTATTTCACTTTATTGTTCAAGGAGATCATGTAAAGTGAGAGTTTCTTCTGAAGTTGATGAGATTCAAAGCTTGAAACTGCTTTAAAATTTCTAAAGGAGACTGAGGGCTCTATGATATTCCAAATAGATAGCACGATGAGCCCACAGCCACATTTAGGATTACCTACATTCTTGTTGACCTTCCTGTAAAATGCTTCCATTTCAAATGCTAAAAATTTTTCAGGAATTCTAGTTATTTTATATATTCTTTCATTCACTAATTCATTCACTGATTTATTTGTTCAGTTATATATTAAGTCCACCAGTACTTGTGAAACTCTTACAAAGAACCAGACTTTTTTGTAAAACACTGTGAATAAAAAAGGTGGGTAAAAGAAAAAGACACGATTCTTTCTTTCATTCATAGAATTTACAATCATATGGGGAAAGACAGTAATTACAAAAATAATGTCAATAAAGAAATAAAATTTATAACGGAAATAATGGAAGTTCAGCTATAGAAAACATAGATGCATCATGACCTGTTTACATCATTACTGTATTTTAAAACAAATACAGTTGTTTTAATTGCTGTTACATTTTCTAAGTTACATGTATATTGTATAAGTTAATTTTATTATATATATATAACTTTTATTTATTAGGAGATATAACAATTGTATAAACATTTAATGTAATTTTTCTCAAATAACATTACATATGTTTCTTTGCAGGTGAACTTTAATTTAATACAAATTTGTCTTTTAGGAAGAAATCTTCTCTATAAATTTATAGGAAAATAAATTTTATTTTCTCACCAAGAAAACACCATTGCTATTAATAAAAATTGTTATTATAAAAATATTCAGTTGGGAGTAGTTTCTTTCCAAATCCTTATATATAACTTATTCACCTGAACAATTTTTCCTTAAACTTATTTTTATGAATGGTGAGGACAAGGTAGAATATTTAAAGATCAAGGAAATCAGTGGAAAGAGGGAGGCAATTACATTTTATTTCCTAAAGCATCACAGTGATAGAGCAGTATAAATATGCTTAGTGAGAATTCTGGGCTGGATTTAAAGGAGAATGCACAAAGCCATCAAACACAAGAACACTATTTCTCTTAGACACCAGATTTTCTCCTGTACTATTGAATTTCTTCCCACCAACCTGAAGCTCTTGCTTGAAAACGGCAGCAGAAGCATCATCTATTCTCTGACATCTGTGCACACACACACTAGTGGCAGGCACACCAGCCATGAGGGCATAAAACCAGGCTAGAGGTCTGGACGCATCATCTGGTACCTGTTATAAGTCAACAAAGATCCTGTGCTAAGTGGCTCCACAGATTGCACCAAGCAAGGAGCAAGCCCCAGGAGAAAAAGCCAAGGCAATATTGCTCCAAAGGGCTGTAGAATTGTGGCAGTGGTCTCAGTTAGTGACATTGATGATACAGATGACAATTAGGAGAAAGGGTTTAGAATGTGAATGGGGAGCAATTCAGCTTCTACAATATCCATCAGCAGACTGTTGCCTGAGGCGAAAAGGACCCTGCTGTCCTTTGTTTTTCTGTTCAAAGTAGAAGACTGGGGAGAGGTGAAGGAGTGAAAGGGGAATTTATAAAATTCAACATAATTGAAATTTTTTGAGCTAAAAGTTGTTGAATAATTTAAAGTGGCCATTTCTTATAAGTGGAGTTGGTTGTTCCCTCTAGCTTTAATAAATGTGAGATACCTACAGCACTGAGATAGTTCTCAACTTAAAAAAATTTAAAGAAAAAAACCTTTAAAGAAAACAGGTTTATACCTGCTCAGCTTAACTACTAAGTGTTCACCTATGTCTTTCTTTTCTTAATAAGCCTTTGTAATAATCTCTGGCAATGTGGTGGTGTCTAGCCATTGCCTAACCCATCATTAGAGTTGTGGTTGTCACTTGAATGGAATAAACTTTGTTTCAGCTTCTATATATAGCACTTAGGCTTATTATATAGTTTAACATAAATCTATAAGCACACTGCGACTCACCATTTTTTTAAGTAAATGATTTTTTAAAAATTAAATGAGTTTTTAAAAATTAAATCACATATGCTAAGGAATGTAATGTTGATTTTCATGAAAAATTAGCATTTTCTGGGAGGAATTCTATGAGTCAATTTATCATATGGTTATAATAGCAATTAAACTGAAACTATTCAAAAATTTTTAAACTCTAGAACGAATAAAATCTACAAGGTGTCAAAAGGCAAGATTTTACTCATGTGCTGTCTTTGAAATAAAAAATACAGAATAGCAGTAGCAGGTTGAATGTCTTGCCTTTATGTCCTAGAAAGAAGAAAACCTATGTACGTTTAACAATTTTTTTATCATATTTCGTATATTCCTTGTAACTAAGTTCCATAGAAGTGCCATAAGAAATATATTTCTAATGCTACTTGGATAATTTTGCTTAGGTTCTCAGAATAAAAGCAATAATCCCAAAATACACAGAGAAAAATAATCAGTATTCAATGTTTAAAAGTTCAACTTAGAATAAATTCTATTGAGTTCCAACAGATGTATGATCTTAAAATAAGAGGTTTTTGATAAATTCTTTTTAATACATCAGCAAATATGGTTTATTATACTATTTGTAAATGGAAGTTTAAGCAATTTCTTTTCAAAAGTTATCCTAGCACCCATACCTAATGACAAATTAGAGAATAACAAGCTTTTTATTTACACAATATATACTGAGTTAAAAATATTAAAACATATTTTTCAGAGAATATCTTTTATTTCAAACAAAGGACTTTATTATATGTTAGTTCCTTATTTGATTAGCAGATAACTTCCTTTGTAAGGAGCTTACATATAATGCAACAGAAATAAGAAAACAGATCTAACTAAAGATTCTGTTAGATTGCAATGACTTTTATTATTGTTTTTCTGTATTTATGGTTAATTATGTTTACAAGGGAAATACCAAAAACAGCTTATCACCATGAATTCTAAAATCATACAAACTTGCACCTGAGAAGAATTTTCAATGGGAAAACAAAATCAGGCCAACCTCAATCATGGCTTATTAAATTACAGCTGGTCCAAAACTGTTTGATATTCAAGCAGCTAATTAGCAATGGAGATGGCTAATTCAAACTCTGGGCTTTGATCTCCAGTTCACCCAATATTTATTAGGTTTATTTAAAAAAGAACGAAGAGAGAAAGTATCCTGAAAGCTGGAGGAGACAGTCTGAACAGTAGTTTACTTATAATTTACAGACTGTGGTACTTAATATATAATGCAATAATCTTCCTGGTGCCATTTGTCATTTGGACGCTGCCACAGATTATAGCTTAGGGCACTGCATCTGTGCACAGATCTGGCAGGAAATGGTCTAAAATTTTGAACAGCTGAGCGTGATGTTTTGGTATAGTTGCAAAATTCAACCTCTGCTCCAGAGGTCACTGCATGCTTCTGTCCTGACAGCCCAAATTGTTAAGCATGTGACTAATATGCATACAGAACACAGGCTGCCTGACGTCTGCTACAAGCTTGATGGCTGGTTAGCGGCTAGTCTTAATTTTATGTGACAATCCTATGTAGGAAGTGCTGTGGGGGTGACTAAATGGAGCATATTGATGTCCCACTGGGTGTAGCCCCTGTTGTTTTGACAAATTCTCCTTAGCATTTATCAATCAGGCCTACAATGGGGAGTGCGCTGAATATCTAATTCAGACATGCTAGTCAGGGCTAATAGAGCAAGATAGCATGTTATTCAATTTGTACTTGTTAGCGATGTCCCACTGTCACTGGGCAATTTACCTTCACACTTCACAAATGAAAAGAGAAATTTGCTGGGCTTCAAACACTTACATGAGTTACAAGCAAAATTTTAATTAGCATGTCATTACGGCAATAATTTATTGCTTCTTTGTAGTTTTCCTCGCATACAGATTACTTGTTTCCTATTTTAGAAGGGATGTCCTCAAGGCTTGTGAAGCAGGTAATAATAAGGACAGCTAACAAGCTTTACTAAAAGATGCATGTTAATCTTTTCTTTCTGTGGAGTTTGAAATGTTTATGTATGAAAATAAAATTGATCTGTGAGATTTTTATTTTGGGGGATTCACTCAATGTTTTACCAATTCTGTTTTAATATGGGGTTTGTTTATTTTAACACGTTCTACTTTACTTCGATTTCCTACTAAATGTCACCCATGTGGGCAAACTGAAGAAAGTATGCTACCATTGTTAAAAGCTCTTGATGTAAGCAAGGGAAACTCCTGTAGTTCTACTATAAGCACTTGAGAATATACAAGAGTTTTTCCAGAGTGTGAACAAAGCCGCATCCACTGTTTTCTACCAGCTGTTTATGGAGAGTTGTCTAGAAAGTACAATCTTAATCAGCTGGCAAATTGAACATCTTAAGAAAGGAAAGCAAAAAGGAGGAGCTGGTAGTCGATCTCCACTAGTGGCCTCAATCTGGCCTCCTTAGAGTACAAAAGTGAAAGAATGACCTATATATTATCTAAGACAGAAACAAAGGAGATAGTGTGAACATACAGAAATGGCAATTATAAACAGATTAAAATATAAATGGTGTAAATACTTTGATTATGATATTGGAATAGCTTGAAGAGTTACGATCGTCAAAACTCCCTTGTGTGAAAGGTGCAGTCACACAACTCAAAGAGACAATTAGTGGGATTTCACAGTAAGCAAATAATTCAATGTTATTTTGCATATATTTACCCAATCTTTAGAAACATGGCTTAATGAGTAAATTTCTTCATATGTGTCCAAATTTACAGAAATATGACTTTATCACTATGAATTCCAAATTGCCAATTTTACAAAATATGTCTTTATGACCACCTTGCAACAAAGCTTGCTGTCAAACAGCATGGGGTCTTGGGCTGCATCCCTGCTACACTTAAAGTGGCAGGATAGTGTCTTACTCACTTATTCATCTTTATATGTTATTTACTAACTAGCATGGTGGAGAGCACCTAGCAAGAGCTACTGACTATTGAAAGAATGAACATTTGAATTAACATATTTTTCAAAGAAGCAAGAGGTAAGAAATTAGATATTAAAAATCTTATGATAAAGAAACCAAATGGAAATCAAATGATGAAGAAACCAGTTACCTGCTTCTGCCTGACCCCCATGTCTAATCCATTAGCTCCTGTGGCTATTTATCTTCTAAACATTTATCTATATATCCAAATTGCTTGATAATAATCTCTACCTCCCAAATCCAAGATGCTAAACTTTTATTCTGGGTTATCATGTAATATACTCTTTCAGACTTTAAAAATCTGTTTCCTTTAATGTAGCCAGAGTAACTTTTAGAAAACACGTATCTGGTCATGTCACCACTCAGTTTAGAACCCTTCAATGTCTATTGCTTTTAGAATATCCCATTACTGGGAATAGATCCAAAGGGTTATAAAACATTCAATTATAAAGACACATACACACATATGTTTATTGCAGCACTGTTTACGATAGCAAAGATTTAGAACTAGCCCAAATGCCCATCAATGATAGACTGGATAAAGAAAATGTGGCATATATACACCATGGAATACTATGCAGCCATAAAAAGCATGAGTTCATGTCCTTTGCAGGGACATAGGTGAAGCTGGAAACCATCATTCTCAGCAAACTCACACAAGAACAGAAAACCAAACACCACATGTTCTCACTCATAAGTGGGTGTTGAACAATGAGAACACATGGACACAGGGAGGGGAACATCACACACTGGGGCTTGTCGGGGGTGGGAGCCTAGGATAACAGGAGGTGGGGGGATTGGGGAAGGCTAGCATTAGGAGAAATACCTAATGTAGATGACGGGGGGGATGAATGCAGCAAACCACCATGGCACTTGTATACCTATGTAACAAACCTGCACGTTCTGCACATGTACCCCAGAACTTAAAGTATAATAAAAAAAAGAATACTGACAATTTCTTAATATAGTTCTACTGTATTTCTCTGCTCTGTATATCACTCAGTCACCTGGGTTTAATTGATCTCATTTTCAGTTTTTATCATTTGATGTGCTCACCCCAGGACCTAGGCACATACAGCTTTCTCCACCTGGAATACTCTTCTCTTCCTCATGGTTTAGTCCATTCTTACTTATGCTTTCACAAGAAAGTTTTCCTGAGTTCTCGGAATAATCAAGTCTTCCTTTTCAACACATTCAGAGTACCACGTGCAATTTCGTGTTTGTTTGTGTGGTTATTTGATTAATTAATATCAAAGTTGCAATTTCCATAAGAACAGAAGTCTTGTTTCTTCTTGTGTGCCTGGCATATTGCTAAGTGACCAATAAATACTTTCTGAATAACTGATGCGAGTAAACACTCTATCCTCAGCACTGAGCCACCCTGAAACTAACTATAAAAGATGTATGACGTTCTTGTGCTCTCTCCTCTTTGCTTCCCTACTCTTGGACATCCCTGCCCTCACTACACTACAATTTCCAGGAGGCACTTGACCTGCTCTCTTCTGCCTCCAGACCCTTGTACTTCTGTTCTCCTTCTCTGGAACATTCCTTCTGTGCTCAGTCTCCATCTTCCTATCCTCACCCTGATTTCTATCACATTTAATCTCTGATGAAGATGCACTGTCTCCTTCCCTCTCCCCAATGTGTAAATTGATATCCCCATTATGTTTTTTCACTCTGTGTTTGTATGCAACCGCATTTATCAAAGAATGTTCCTGTCTAGACAGTAGTAAGGTATGGTTTGGAGGGGTAAGGGTTATTTATTTATTTATTTTTGAGATGGAGTCTTTCTGTGACCCCCCAGGCTGGAGTGCAATGGCACCATCCTGGCTCACTGCAACCTCTGCTTCCCGGGTTAAAGGAATTCTCCTGCCTCAGCCTCTGGAGTAGCTGGGATTACAGGCATCTGCCACCATGCCCAGCTAATTTTTTGTATTTTTAGTAGAGACGGGGTTTCACCATATTGGCCAGGTTGATCTCAAACACCTGACCTCAAGTGATCCGCCCGCCTCGGCCTCCCAAAGTGCTGGGATTAGAGGCATGAGGCAAGGGCTTTTAAACAGCCCTATTTTAAACCTCTATTAACTCCTTCCCAAAATCATGCTAAATGACATTTAAAATAAAAGCTAGGTTCTAGTTATGATATAATTTTGAGATAGATCACAAAAGCATACCCTTTCCCAGACTCCCTCCCCAGCTCCACCTTTACCAACAAAGAAATTAGGAACTAGTAGAAACACTAGGGGATAGAAAATCTACAAATTGTAACTACTGGTATCTTAAAGTTGGCAGTGGCAAAGTGAAAGTCAAAGAGCCACTTACTGTTCTTGTCTCCAAGATTTCCTATAACACCAATATAAATGTAATTTTATATGAAGCACTTCTACGTCTGCAGATGAATATCTCTGAGTACCAATAAGGTATATGCCATAATGTTTATTACCAGCTTTTAAATATCATTAAACTTTCAAAATCAGACTTATATTGAAGTCAAAAGCAAATTTATAAAAATAATTAAAACAAGAGCAAAAAAAGTTGTGTAGATAGTCTAAATATCTATTCAGTTTTAACATCTGTAGCTACAAAACTTGCTATTAGAAAACTGTAGAGACATAGAAAATGCTTATCATGTCCTAAATTTAAAAAGTAGCATAGAATATATTTTGATTAAATTAAAAAAGAAAAGAAAAAATCTATTAAAAGAAAACAACTTAGAATAGTGACTTACTAGTACTTGTTTCTATTTTGAAATTTGCAAATAGTTTTATGTAGTTATTTCTATCATTCAAAAATAATAAAAACAATTTGGAAGAATAAAGAAGCAAAAAAATGAATATAATAAAAGGAAGCTTAAGACAAAATGTTTCTGCTATAAAAATGTGTTCATAAGACTAATCAGAGAGGAGTCAAGTTCTCATCAATTGAGATTTATCTTTTGATAAATTTTAGATGAGTTTCTTATTAAGTGAATATTATACAAAATATACAGGAAAATAAAATCTTTTAGGCGCAGAATCAGTAATGATTGTAAAAAACGAAAACAAGCAAAAAAGGTGCATTTAATTCTGCATTCATGGTAAAACGGCACCATTTGAAAGCCTCAAACCAAAAACTTAATTTCCTGCTCCCGGCACTTACTTGTTGTCCCTTTAACTAAGCAGGAGTTGTTGACATTGCAGTTGTAGGTCAAATTGTATACTTCTATAAATAACTTATTTTCATTAAAAGTTTAATTTTCTTTTTGTTCCTGTGCATTTCAGAACATTTTCAAAAAAGACTATTTGCTGAATACAGTATCCAGCATGGGCTAGATAATAGGTTCTGTTGGTTTCTAAGTCCCTGTGGGATACATTTTATTATCTCCATTTTACAGATAAGAAAACTGAAACTCAGAGAGTTTTGGTTATTTGCCTAATGTCACTCGGGTAGTGAGCGGCAGGGTGAAAATGGGAGAACATGCCATGGGACTCCAAAGCTCTCTTTCCCTTTCCCTAGTTGCCTCCCTGGAAAGCTAAATATTTGGTGATGGCAGCTGTTAGGCCTCTGAAGGAGATCGTGATGCCCCTAGTTCACATTTTTATTGCTAAGAAAAAATGCGGTAAAGCCCTTAAAAAAGAGGTCAGTGGTATTATTCATGTCTTTGGTCTTCTAGTCACTGAAATGAATATTTCTATATACAACACACCAGTCTTGGTGTTCTAGATGATGGAGACATTAATAATATATGGTTATTGCTCTCTGGGGTCTAATAAACACTTTATGGAGAAAAGGCCTATGGTGTGTGAGAGAAACAGTCATTAGGGTTTTCTGGCGGCAAGCAACACAAACCAACTCAGGCCAATTTCAGCTAAAAACCATTTTCGTTGGAAGTGAATTGGAGTAACCCAGAAATCTGAAGTAAAAACTGCACAGCCAGGCCACATAATGAACAAGCACACAGCAGCTTCAAAACTTAAACAGCTGTATTATTTACTGGTAACACTTATTTAGCACTTTTTCTGTACCTGGCCCTGTTCTGAGTGTTAACATATATTAGCATCGGTAATCCACACCACGATGCACTGTGATAGGTACTATTAGCATTATTACTATAAGGAAATTGAGGCATAGAGAAATTAAGTAACTTGTCCAAATCTCACCACTATCTTCAGGGCTCCACCGAATTCTGAAAGATTTTCATTTTTGTGACACTTTCCTCAAGATTAAGATTCACGATGTCTAATTTGGGTGATGTCGCTGACTTAGCCAAGAGACCAGCAGTAGTCCTCCGAGAAGATGATGGTACTAGAAGAAATTCGGTAGGCAAAAATAACGGATCTTCCCGATATTTTAGAGATGTTAAAAGCAAGCTGTGGAGAAAGAGGGCGTTTTGATGTACCAGTTGGGTTACAAGCTTTGAGGTTCAAAGATCTTTCCTCATTTTGTCGGAATCTCACACCAGGGAGATTTGGAACCAGGCATTAGAGCACTAAGCTAGAGTGACTCTGATTCCCAGCGATTGTAGGATGTCATGTAGGCACTTCTTTAGCAAAAGGAGAGGACAGAACTGAGACCCGAAGATGGGAAAAGCAGTCTGCGGATGCCGACAGTTACTAAAAGGTATCTGGGAAATACTCTATTTGTTAGGGTCCTGACTGGTCTTCTTAACAGCAGGGTTAAAATGGTCACAAGTTGAGGATACACAGATATTAATGTAGCATTTCTTAACTGAATAGTATCTTTTACAGCATCTCATCTTCTTGTCTCCAGCCCATCACCCTCACGTGCTTCTCCCACACACACCCTTCAATCTGGGCTTCCCTCCTTGAAAAAGGAAGCAGCCAACTTCAAAAAGCATTCATTCACGTGTTCCTTCAACTCGTATCTGTAACTCTCATGCTACGTGAACGTGACAGAAACTCTTCCTACGCTAATGTCTGAGTGAACAGTCTTAGTGGGGAATACAGAAGAATAATCCGGCCATGATAGTATAGGGCATTACCTGAGATAGAGGGAATTGTGGTGGGTGCTACGCAAGCACAAACAAGGGCCATCTGACAGAGTGTACAGTAATAAAGAAGGCTTACTGGGGTTGGGCATGGTGGCTCACGCCTTTAATCCCAAAATTTTGGGAGGCTGAGGCAGGCAGATTGTCCGAGCTCAGAAGTTCGAAACCACCCTGGCCAACATGGTAAAACTCCAGCTTTGCTAAAATACCAAAAAATTAGCTGGGCATGGTGGCACCCAGCCTGTAATCCCAGGTACTCAGGAAGCTGAGGCGGGAGAATCACTTGAGCCCAGGAGGTAGAGGTTACAGCTGAGCTGAGATCATACCACTGTACTCCAGCTTGGGCAAAGGAGTGAGATTCCATCGCAAAAAAAAAAAAAAAGAAGAAAGAAAGAAAGAAAGAAAGAAAAAGAAAGCTTACTGGAAGAAGTGATTCTTAAAGGAGAACTTGAAGACTTGGAGGGGAAAAAAAAGCTGAGGCTGCGGAAAGAAGTGTATCAGGCAGAGGAATACTTAGGTATAAGCGCAACCAAGGGAGCTGGGGCCTATAGTGAGAGGAAGGGTCATGAGGAAGAGGCTGTCTAATGCTTCAGTCTGCTTGAGACAGGGAATAAAACAGACCCGGAAGTAATCATACTGTCAACTGAATTAAAACAAGAGCCAGACAGGAGGATGAGAATCCAGAATCATCTCAACAGTGAGAATTGCAAAGACCTTCTCAGGAGACAGGACTTTGAATGAGTCTGGGGAGATGAATATTTTCAATCAGCAGAAGTAAAGGAAAGGGCATCTCTGCAGAAAGAAAGGGTGCATTGCAGGAGGAAAGGCCTGGGGTAGACCAGGGTAGCCATTCTTTGTTTTGATTCATTTCTGCAGTCTTTCACCTGCCTAGATTTGTGTCTACCAACTGTACATTTTGTTTGTTGCTTCTTTACTCATTCTTCTAGATTCCTGTGAGTACACTCTCCACAAAGATGTCCAGACTAGCAGAAGAAGAAATAGGTGTCTTTCTCTGTGCTATCAAAGTTATTGTTTCATTTCTTTTTGTATTCTCTAGGATTTAGCACAATTCTGAAAACATACTAAGTGTTTTAATGGTTTTGATGAGTCAATTTATTAATTAAATTGGGCAGACAGGCTGGCAGAGGAGTGTAGTTCTGGAGGGAGACTACTTGGATTCAAATTCTGGCTGTGATAGTTTCTAGATATGTGATCTTAGGCCAATTATGTCAACCTCAGCTTTTTTATTGGTAAGACGGAGATAATAATAAAATCTCTCCTAGGTTTCTTGGAAAATACAATGTGAGTTACTTAGAGTGCTTGGCATAGAGTGAACATGTAACGTATTTCAGTTGTCTTGGTAGTGCTGATATCATAATATAATATCTTCTCTCTCATGCTGTGCACATATATGGCCACAATATGGAAGAAATCCATGAAAATTTGGCAATTGTATGAAAAAGCCTTCAGACAAAGGCCAGAATGTTTCTTAACTTAAGAAGGGGAGACAACAAGGATAGAAAAGTAAAGTTAAACCTGGACAACTCTGTTAGACATGTCCACACTTAGTACTAGAAGTTAATGAGTTAAGGTGCTCCCTGGAATTTATGATGAGATTGCCAGAAGTCTTCACCAAGGCGAGAAAACCATTGCAGAATAAAAAGAGAAGAAACACAAGCATTGGCATTTCCCTGTTGTCTTTTAAGTTGTTGCCGCTTTCCTCCCTCAGCGTGTGTTGACACACTCCTTCACACCACGCTGAACCACCTGTGTGGTATTCCACTTGGCCTGCCTTTCCCTATGTTCCTTGTTCTGAAAAACCCCCCAAAAAACTCCATTCTGGCTTATTCACCCAGAATTGGCAAAGAAAAATATAATTAAATTAAATAGTTTGTTCCTTAAGTTACTACACATTTATTCAAACACTATGGAAATTTTCTATTTGTTGCAGGTATAGAAATACTTAAACAAAATGGAGAACCTTACTCTAATAGAAATAATAATTTTTATTTCAAGAGAGGTAGCTGATTGATTTATGTTAGGTAGCATTTCAGACAGTGTGAGGCAGATACATCGGGAAGCTACTAAAACTATAGATAATCATCAATTCCTCTTATAACGAGCTGTGACCTCAGTAAGGATTTTCAGATTTCATGACTACTTCTAACCGTGATCATAATAACTGAAAGGTAAGAAGAATTTACAAATATATGAGTACAGTAAACATGTCATACAGTTATTACTTAGCATATGTTTAACTCCTGGCACTTGTGTTTTTGGTAAAACTGTATAATATGGACGTTAACAGCACCATCTCAGAACCCAGACATCTTTCGATTCAAACCCCTTTTCACCTTTGTTCCCAATGTGAGCTTGGGTAAATTACTTAGTTCTCTAAGTTCAGTTTATTTATTTGTACAGAGAAGCTGCAGGAGTACAAATGACTAAATAATTTTGTTTAAATGGTTATCAATCTGCACTATCTGTAGTATAATTAATAAATATGTAATTGAAATCTGGAGTTAATCTTTTTGTGCTGATTTCTTCTGCATCATGTGGATACATGTACATTTCTGACATACATGTGCACACAAAGCATCTGCAAACACTCTCCAGAGTGCCAAAGCCAATAAATGCACAATCCTACAAACCTATACATTCCACTCTTTCATTCATGTGCATTTATAACATCTCACTCTAATAAGATCTTTATGTTTTATTCTTTTCCTTTTTACTTAATGCAAAGAAACATTAGCATATTTAATAGTGGTTGTCTTCTGGTGCTAATCTAACTCTAATATTATTTAAGAAAACTGTTCCAGAGTGGAAGGTTGAACTAACAGGAATCTACAATTCATTTTAGGAACAAACAGGGGAATGTCCAGGAGGTTTCTTCTGAAAATAAAAATTTATCACTGACCTATTACTTTTCTCTTTCAACTAGCTAAGGTCATCGGGGTATCTAGGATGGTAGAGAAATAAGAATAAACGATAGCTGTAAGATTATTTTCATCAGTCTTCTAGCTTTCATACTGCTATTTTTATCTCCCCTTGGGTTAATGAGAAGTAGCTTGTCTTTATTCTTTAGTTTAGATAACCACATATTACTTACTGTTTTCAGATACTAGACCGAACCAAACCATGTTGATCATAGCAACAAAACGTTAACACAACTTTGCCAAATAATGTTTAAACAGTGAATTCAAGAAGAAAGATTATATAAACCACTCTTTGGCATTCATCATACAGAACAAGCTAGTTGACTCAATTTTTATTTTTCCTCTAAACCCAATGACATCATGCTGATATTTCTTGATATTAGAATTGACTATGGCAAAATGAACACACACAAAAAAATCTTTCGTATTTTCTAAATAAATTTTGGAAACAAGAAGAACAAATAGCTTTATGCATATTTAGGGTCAGAAAATTTAGTAAAGAGATTGTTTATTTTAATTCAAACTACATTATTGGTTTACACATATGTCCTCATTCTGTGGCCATCAAGTGTACTTGAAAATTTTATTGACATATACAGTGATAATTTTCTCCAAAGCACATTTTATTCTGAGATGGCACCATTGTGTTGGATAAGAATTGGATGTGAAGCTAAAATTATGTTTCACTATATGTGAAAGTAACCAGTTTCCTGCTACCTGAGTTTTTTCCTTATAAATCCTTAGGCAAGAGAGTTTTTGTAAATGATGACTAAAATATCAAAAGTATGATAAATTTGCTACTATTATCTTTTTTCAAATTTCACCTTTGAACATCTTCGGTGAATATTAGCCATTTGGTAACAGATTTTCAAAATTGTTTTTTAGTCTTTTGGTTTACTGAGCTAAATTAAGTTGGATTCTTAAATATATACAAATATACATATATAGTTATGGTTATTAGCTATTACTATTTTAGTTTTTCTACTTTTTCTTGTTGTTGTGTGGTTCTTTATTTTGTTTGCTTTGTTTGTTTTTGAGATGGAGTCTCACTCTGTTGCCCAGGCTGGAGTTCAGTGGCACAATGTCAATTGTTCAAGCAATTCTTCTGCCTCAGCCTCCAAGCAACTGGGACTACAGGCAGGTGCCACCATGCTAATTTTTGTATTTTTCATAGAGACAAGGTTTCACCATATTGGCCAGGCTAGTCTCGAACTCCTGACCTTGTGACCCACCTGCCTCTGCCTCCCAAAGTGCTGGGATTATAGGCATGTGCCACTGCGCCGGCCCCTAAGTTCTTTTTTCTTCAATATTTCCCTGAATAAGTATTTTCAGAAAGGAATATTTGCATGGTTTAGTGAGAATTTAACATAAACATTATATAATTCCATTTTATTGTGTGATCTACTAATAAAAATACAATGGGTAGGTAAATTTTAATAGAAATTCATTTGGCATATAATAATGCAGTTATTACATTACAGATTACATTATTTCAAAAGCAATATGGTATGTTTGAAATTTGGAAAAATATAATTTCTATAATGAAAATTTCTATAATTTTATATTTTATATTATAAAATATAATTTCTATAGTGAAACTAACTTCATGTACTACTTTTCTTCTAAAATGTTTTAAAACCTGTGTTCTTATATGTATATCAAGAATGTTTAGATATTTTAACCTGGATTCCAGGATGCTGAAGTCCTTAAAAAATGAACTCTCAAATTTTTTTGTATTATTATGTAGAGAGGTACAAAGAGCAAACAGGTTATATGATTCACATAAAATATTGTAAAACTAGATATATTTTATTGGCTATTTTTTAATTTCAAAATTCTATACAAGGGGTTAAAAGTGGCCAAAAAAATATGTCTATATCTTAGCAATGACTTTTTAATGTAACAAATTTGGGTGATTTTTCTCATTGTTTTGATGTAATTCTAGACTTTTACAAGTTCAGCTGTTATTTCTACTTCACAGAATATTGATAAGCTTATCAATATATGTACACATAACATATATATGTACATATGTACATATATTGATAAGAGTACATATATTTAGAGTACCTAAAATGTAGTTATGTATATATATATGTTGAAGTACATATATTGATAAACTTATCATATATTGAAAAGCTTATGCATCTGTGCAATTTCCAGTATATATACATTACAGTGCATATCTCTAATATATACAGAAAATTACACAAATCGGTAAAAATCATAAAGTTCATGAAATAGTAATATGAAGTCTTCATGATGTAATGGAAAGTACCCTCAACCAGAAATCAAAAGAATTTTGAGCCCTTAAGCAAACCAGTTAGTCTCTATTTACCCTTAGTTTTTCTTATTTATAAAATGCAATTCCATAGGAAAACACAAAGGAAATTGGCATAGAATTGCTGAGAGATACACATACATTAAATACAGGCACAGATGGGTACAAATCATAAAGTTTATAAAATAGTCATATGAAGTCTTCATGGTGTAATGGAAAGAACCCTCAGAAATCATAAGAATTTTGAGTTCTTAGGCAAGCCATTTAGCCTCTATTAATCCTTAGTTTTTCTTCTTTTTAAATGCAGCCCTATAGGAAAACACAAAGGAAATGGGCATAGAATTGCTGAGAGATACACATACATTAAATATACATGCATATAAAAGTAGTTTTTAAAATGCACTTTATTTTGAGGATCAGATACAAGAATTTTTATTTTCTCTTGCCAATTAAGGTAACTTGAGCTCTTTCAAATGCTTCATATTTGTGATTTTGATTCAGTAATTTAAAAGAGATGGGAACTTCCGTATGAAAGACACACTGAAATTGCTATGATGAAAATTGATACTCACTCACTTAATAACTTTAGTAAGTAACCTAGCACTATTGTCCTTTCCTTGACTTTGGAGGAAAATAGATATTACCTAACAAAGAAGATTCTTCCTTCAATTCTCATGATAAGTCATTTAATGATTTGGGGGAACATTGATTTGGAATGATCCATACTCTTAATATAAACACAGCAACTCTAGGGAGTAGGCTTGGTTGGTTATCACATTTCTATATTATTGCAATATTGCATGCTATTTTAAGCATGCTTAAAAGAGGCAGACTTTTAATTTAAGAAAAATGTGATATAAAAATAAACATTAGAGTTGACTTTGGGAAATCTATCCTTATGTTTTCATTGTCCATGCATTATGATGAAAAAGCCAAGCATCAAACAATGATATGCACTGGTCCAAGTTATGGAAAATTCAAAGTACCAAAATATAAAACAATATGAGCAGACCTGGTATATTTAATTACCTTATATGGAACTTATATTAGAAATTTTCAAGCCACATAGCAGCACTGAGTTTCACTCATATATACAGATATTCATATTTTGTGTTAGACACTTGAGAAAAACCCAACGTTTAAAATTTAATACATGCTCACTCTAAGAAATACATTTCTTTTTAAATTAAAAAAATGTAGAACAAATCTAATAATTATCATTTTCATCTATCATGTATGCTTTTCTTTTTGTTTCTTCTTTTGAATTTTTAACACTCAAGTTTGGAGACTGTTGGTGGGTTGGAGAGTTTGAACATATACTTAATTAAAAAAAAATAAAAATCAGCAACACCCACAAAGCCATGTCACCAAACAATAAATACTGCTCCCCTCTAAAATATCACTTAAAGATGAATACATTTTGGGAGTTGAAAGGTGGCGGCGCACCTGCGGCACAACCTTAAATGAAAAATAAAGACAACTGGGTTGAAGGGTGCCTTTCCCTCTTCAAAATAAAATTCTTTACAACATACAAGACAAATGGCACAAAAGTGAAAGGGCAGTGATGCAGATTGGATAGGCTTACAGCGTAATTGAATTAAGGCTTGTGTGCCACATATGACCACAAAGCAGGCCTATGGCTCCAGCCTGCTGAATGGAGGTGGCTGGCCTGTCAATAAAGACCCTTTAAACTGGTTAAATGCATCATAAGCGTGTGCAGAGAGCTTTCTAGCTAACAGGTGGCTGAGTAAACCTCAGCTGGTGCCACACAGCGCTGTCACATTGACCTTCTTTAGGATAATTTCAGTCCTTTTAAAAAAAAAATTTGTTACTGTACTTGCTGTGGTGAAAACAATTTAGGGATGAATAATTTCTTTTGGTCCCTAGAGGCACCAGTGGCTCTCTCTCTCTCTCACCCTTTCCCTTTTTTTTTCTTGTACTCTCTCTCTCACCCTCTCTTTTTCTCAGTCTTGCAACTGAATTTACATAAAGGAACAGTGACAACAGCAAGCTGAAAGGCATAGCTGGTGGGAGGATTAAGTATATCATTGAAAGGAATTATGTTGTAAATGACTGGGAGGGGTAGGGGCTTCTGTTCCTTGGTCCCATCTGGTCCTTAAAGAATACCTTGTTGTAATTACCCCCAGATGGTTTGTGCTGCACTGGGGTCTGGATAGCCAGGTGCCACTGTGCCCTGCTGGGTGTGATATTCATTGCTACATGCAGTGACAAAAATGGACTTTATTGAAACCTAATTTCTTCCAGGGTATTACACAAATATGAAATGAACCTAGTTCATCGAGAGAGAGCTTTGTTTCCAAGCCGAAACGGTCTCACCTAAGATAGGGCCGCCTGGTTATTTCACTTTTAACCACTTTCCTAAAAAGAAGAACAAAAACAGTTTACAATGTGTGCTGCGTTTAGTTCAGTATTTTAAATAATGGAAATAGTCACATCGATGGCAGGTTTTTATTCCTGGCTGTTAGGCAGTTTTGCATTCATATCTGCCTAAAATTTCAAGACCATGTTTCAAGCATTTTATTATTCAAATTAGCAAGAAATAAAGTGAATTATAGTATCCAGGCCATAAACACGTTTTGATATTAGCGAGTGTATGCTTATGTAACTTAAAATTTAATTACACATTATTTACTATAAAATACAGCTCATCAGCTAATTTTAAAAACAAATTTGAGCATTTGTGTTGCACTTTAGCAATGATATAGAAAAATAAGAAAATGATAAATAAATATTAAAAGTTAGCTGTGTGTTGCACAAAAGTGGAATTTTACAAAATTGTCCTTATATTAACTTTCTATCAGGAAATTTAACTTTTAATTTTAATATTATTTATACATTTTTGAAGCATGAGTAATCTGAAAGTAAAGATAAAAATCGTAATTTTATATTTTCTTTATATTCAGTTTATTTTATTCTATGACATTTGCAATATGTCTAATAATTCTTATGTGAGAATTGCATAACAGAATTTCTTTCAGATTTTGCCAAAATAAAAAACAAAATATTCCTATATTCTACATTTTTCTTGTTGTAACTTTGCATATATTAACATTTTAGCAAAGTTACTCAAGTTCATTACTTTATTACTTCTAAATTTTCAGTGTAGAATTTGGACAATTTTAATATGAAATTAAAACTTGAGAATTAAAAGGAAGAGCAGAAAATGGAAATAATTATACTCCTTTTATGTTCCACCTTAAGTAATAGTTATTATTTTTTTAATGTTGTCATATTTTTATTTATTTATTTATTTATTTTCTAATATACTTTAAGTTTTGGGGTACATGTACAGAACATGCATTTTTGTTACATAGGTATACACATGCCATTGTGGTTTGCTGCATCCATCACCCTGTCATCTACATTAGCTAATTTTTATATGGTATGAAGAAAACACACACAGGGTTAATCTTAATAAGAATATTTTTCTTTAATATATTTAAGCAATTTGTTAAACTATATGTTGGCTAAAAACAAAAGCAGAATGCTTCTTGATGCATGTATAAGAGAGATTTAAATATATAGAAAGTCAAATAGAGGGAATGGTTTTAAATACTGGTAAATTATGTGTTAGGAGCAATTGTTTTGCAACACAACTTTGTTGAATAGATTTTATGCACTTTATGAATGAAATTTTGAGCTGACAGCCTTTCTGTCTATGAATACATTCCCAATATTCTATCCAAACTTTACTGTATCTTTGAGGTAAAATTATTCTATTAGTATGCATAGTATACCCAACAATATCTAGGAAGACAATGTGAGAGGTAAAACAGTTTCAAAGGAAGAACCAGACTTGAGCTCCAGCCTGGTGCTCAGAGCCCCCTAATCGTGGTCGCTCATTTAAACTTCATTAAACTTGTTTCCTCTTGCAAAATGCTTGTAAAAGAACTTGATTACAAGATCAGATTTGTGTTTTTAAGGCTATATGTGTTTGGTGTTATTGCGAAAGAGTATAAGACTACAGTAGTACAAGTATTCATGATTAGGACTCAATGGCAGATAGAATGGAGCAGAGAGCGGAGGAAGACTTTTAACAGTCGGAAGAACTAGAAGTGAGAATTTTTAAGTATTCTATCCATTTTTTTTTTTTTTTTTTACTTTTGAAGCATTTTGGAACACTTCTGTAAATATTGTATTAGGATGTTTTTTAAAGTAAGAGATTTCAGTTGCACTTATTTTTTCTTCTTTCTCCATTTTAATTCTCTTCATTGAACAAAACTTTTCCAGGGAACCTGGTTCCTAGATACTTAATCACTTGGAAAAGGGAATTTGAGAAGATTAGCACAAAAGCATAAGAAATTCCCATGCTTTCTTTCCTAACATACTTAATGTTCAGGTTTCCATATAATCTGGCTTAATCTTTGGACAATTACTTGGCAAAATAATGGTTTTTGGCCTCTACGCTAAAACATTAGAAGACCAAATTACTCTGCAGCAACTATGATTGATTTAAGATCCTCCATTTATTGAGCAATGCCAATTTAGTGGACGCATCACTAGGATATCCTACACACACACACACACACACACACACACACACACACACACACACACAGACATTTAATAGGCTTATAGATCTTAGCAAATGAAAGTCATAGTTCATGATATTTGGAAAGTGAAGAATAAGTTTTGTGAATAATTCTGTTAGAGTTTCAAAAGCATCCATTTTCAATAATACCTTCAGCTTAAGACATAATAATCCATATTATCCTTATATGCATATAATGAGATGTTCTTATTATTCTTATGTGAAATTAATAGATCTTGGAATTAGAGTCTGTAAGATTGTCAACTCAAACATTTTATCCCTTGCAATGATTTCTTCTGCATTAAACTTATACATTTATACAGCAGTTGTCTACATTTTTAATATAATACAAAGCTCTTTATCTTTACAAAGCAACTAATTTTAATGTGGAGATGCTCTGATTACTAAAAAACAGTCCTTACTTAAGTTGAAATGGGCCTTTTTATAATTTAGTTTCCTGTTATTTTAAGAACAATTCTGTTTTCCATCTGAGGAAACACTATTGGTAGCAAAAATTAGATATTGTAATGCATTTTTTAATTCTAGCCCTTTTCAGAATTCTTAAGACTCTAGACGTGCCTTTTTAATTTTTTCCCAAAGTGTCCTCTTCATGCTCTAAAACATTTCTGAGGAATCTTCCACCTGCACTGAGATTTCTTGAGTTCAGAGATTATTTCATATTCATTGGTGTATTTCTAATGCCTAACCAAGTATTTGGCATCTAATAGGCCTCCAACAACGATTTATTGAATGCATAAGCACTGATTATTTAATATTTATTATTTCTTACATGCAAGTAAAGAATTCAAGCATAATTATGACATTATATCCATTCTCAAGTAATTTTAAAATAAAACATTGAGGACTAAGATAGTGCTATGGAAAAGATTGAAATAAAGTCCAACTAGACTTCAGATAGTGAAGATAGCATGTCCAGTACGTTTTTTTGGGAAAGCTTTACCGTTTTCTTCTTTGCATTGTTCTTAAGAAATGGTTATGATTTCACATATGAAAATAGGGTGAGGGAAAGCATCCCAGGTAGAAACATTGTCTGGAAAAGACCTCTCGTTGGCGGTAAGTTAGGCATTGGCCAGTGAAATGTTCTGAGAGACTGCTCCTTGAGAGCTGTGTGCTATGAAGAACTTAAGGACCACTACATGAGATAAAGCAGCAGCATGTAAGCCCAAGGCTGTTATAGTCAAATCCTAGAGCCTCTGCCCTCATCCTAATTATTAGGGGATCTTTAGGGTGTATAAAGTCAGAAAGCACGTTATGAAGGGAAAACACATTTCTTTCAATATTTATGTTCCATTTTCTTAAGTATAATTGAACTGTAATAACAATGATTCACATAGGATTCCAGAAAACCTATAAAGTAATGACTTAGTACATATCACTTGCTACACAAGTTACGTGAGGTAGGGAATGGGGCAGGTCAGTTGAGATAAATGCCACTGCAGAAGTGCTCTCCGGGATTAAAATGTGCATTTTAGACTTTGGCTTCTCTAGACTCTTTGCTGAAATATAAGATTTTCTTTTTTAAAAAAATAAACTTTTATTTTAGGTTCAGGGGTATATGTGCAGGTGTGTAATGTAAGTAAATTGCTTGTTGTGGGGATTCAGTGTACAAATTATTTTGTCACCCATTTATGAAGCATAGTACCTGAGAGGTAGTTTTTCTATTCTCTTCCTCTTCCACCCTCCACCAAGTAGGCCCTGGTGTCTGTTGTCACCACCAGACAACAAATTGTGTTGCCTTGTACTCAATGTTTAGCTTGCACTTACAAGTGAGAACATGTGGTATTTGGTTCTCCGTTCCTGTGTTTGCTTAGGTTTATGGCCTGCAGCTCTCTCCATGTTGCTGCAGAGAGCATCATCTTGTTCTTTTTAATGACTGTATAGTATTCCATGGTGTCTACGTATCACATTTTCCTTATCCAGTGTCCTGTTGATGGGTACTTGGGTCGATTCCATGTCTTTACTATTGTGAATAGTGCCACAATGAACACATGCATGCATGTTTCTTTATGACAGAATAATTTCTATTCCTTTGGGTATATATCCAATAATGGGATTGCTCGGCCCAATTGTACTTCTAAGTTTTTTTGAGAAATTACTGCACTGATTTCCACAATAGCTGAACTAATTTACATTCCCACCAGCAGTGTATAAGCAATTCCTTTTCTCCTTAACTTCACCAGAAACTGTTACTTTTTGAATTTTTAATAAGAGCCATTATGACTAGTGTAAGAAGGTATCTCACTGTGGTTGTCATTGGTATTTCTCAAATGATTAGTTCATGTTGAGCATTTTTTCATATGCTTATTGGTCACGTGTATGTTTTGTTATTTTTTTTTTTTTGAGATGGAGTCTCGTTCCGTCACCCTGGCTGGAGTGGAGCGACCTCAGCTCACTGCATCCTTCACCTCCCTGATTCAAGCAATTCTCTACCTCAACCTCCCAAGTAGTTGGGATTATAGGCACCCACCACCACACCCAGCTAATTTTTGTGTTTTTAGTAAAGCTGGGGTTTCACCACCTCAGCCAGGCTGGTCTTGAACTCCTGACCTCATGATTCACCTGCCTTGGCCTCGCAAAGTGCTGGGATTACAGGCATGAGCCACCATACCCAGCCATGTTTTCTTTAAAGAAGTGTTTGTTCATGTCTTTTGTCCATTTTTTAATGGGGTTGTTTGTTTTTATAAGATTTTCTAAAATGTCCAAAGTTTTCTTCTGAGCTTGGAACAGAAAATTGGAAGTAAGGACATGAGAAGCACAGACGTAAATCTCCCCGTGTTCTATACAATTCTGTGATTACCACTCGAATGCACTGCTGAGCTGGGAGGTGGGGGAGAAGGAAAACCTTGTCTAGGTAGTTGCCATTGCCTTCTAATTGGTCTTTCTTAGATTTTGTCCTCTTCCAGGCCTCCTTTTTTTTTACCCCTGGAATTACTTTTCTTAAATATAAATTTTAATTCCCTATTCCATTTCTATTGTCTATAAGCCCAAGCTCTTAATTAAATATGGTTTACAAAGCCCTTTAGAGTTTGGCTTCTTCCTGTCTCTTTAACCTCATCTCCTTTCCTGTTCCTTTTTGTCTCGAATCTGCAGGTGCAAGAAAAATAGTATTACTATACCATCCTGTCTCCTACAGGAGCTTTTCTACAGATGAGCTCCTGTCCTTCTCTCCAAAACCAGCCAAAGTGATTGCTTGGGCAGTACATATACTAACATTAGAACAACAGAGAGGCAATTAGCATGGCCCTTGAGCAAGAATGATGTGCAAATTCATGAAGTATTCTATATTTTTATGCTGTATAGTTCTACTTTTATGAAGGTACCTAGAGTAGTCAAATTCATAGAGATAAATATTAAAATGGTGGCTGCTGGGGGCCAAAGGAGGGGGGAATGGGGAGTTATTGTATAATAAGCACAGAGATTCAGATTTGTAAGATAAAAAGAGTTCCATGGGGGTGGATTAGTAACAAAACAATGTGAATGTCCTCAGTGTCACCGAGCAGTACCCACAAAAATGGTCAAGATAAATTTCATGGTGTGCGTATTTTACCACTATTTTTAAAAACAGCCCAAGTTCCATAGTCCCTTTCTTCTGAACCCAACCCCAGAGGGAGTTAAGCACTTCCATTATTTAATCAGTAGACTGAAAGAGCTGTACCATAAGTGATTGCTAAGGACTATAACCTTGAACTCACTGTTGCTTAATACTCATCAAATGCTTGGTTGGGCAACATAAATTTGCAAAGGATTGCCTGAGTGATATATAGTCCATGTGTTCCTATAGATACAAAGAAACATCCTAAGAATAAGCTTCACAAGCAGAAATTTACACAACTGGACCATATGGTCTGTCCTCTTGTAAAACTGCTTTTATTGTATGTAATTTGGCATTATGTCATCATTGGTCCATGCTAGCAGCCACTATAAGAAATAGCCCTATGAAGTCGAATTAATATGTGGATGTTGTTGAGGATGGCACATTGTTCTTTTTTTGATCACCTACAAGGAAAAACTTTCATTTCAGCACTAAGAATAGGTTCATTTTCTTTTTCTTTGGAGATAATATAAATAGTGTAATTGATTATGTTCTCATTTTTGCATACCTTCCAGAAAGCTTAGAGGCCAAATGCCTATTCAGGCATTTTTCTAGACCTTAACTATGTATTCTGTACACCCATGTACTATTGACTTCAAGTTATCTATGCAAAGTTATTTTTTTCTTCTGGATTTACTCTATTGTTCATTTTACCTTTTATTTCATATTATAAGCAACTTTAAATACATTCTTGAATAAATAAACATGTCCTTACTGGGTATTGGATATATTTTTATCAATACTTTTATCACCATTTATTTGTGTTTACATATGTGCCATTCATATTAGACAATGAGCACTTAAAAATTATTTTAGGATCAGGGGTGTGTGTGCCAGTTTGTAATACAGGTAAACTCCTATTATGGGTTTTATTGTACAGACTTTTTCATCGCCTAGTACCCATTAGATATGTTTCCTGCTCCTGTTCCTTCTCCCACCGTCCATCCTCCAGTAGCCCTAGTGTCTGCTCTTCCCTTCTATGTGTTTATGGTTCTCATGTAGCTCCCACTTGTAAGCGACAATATACAGTATTTAGTTTTCTGTTCCTGCATTAGTTTGCTAAGGATAATGGCATCCAGCTCTATCCATGTTCCTGCCAAGGACATGATCCATTTTGTGGCTCTTTTGTGGCTGCATAGTATTCCATGGTGTATATGTAACACATTTTCTTTATCCAGTTTACTACTGATGGACATTCAGGTTGATTTCATGTCTTTGCTATTGTGAATAGTGCTGCAGTGAACATATACTTGCATGTGTCTTTATGACAGAACAATTTATATTCCTTTGGTTCATACCCAGTAATGAGATTGCTGGGTCAACTTGTAGTTCTGTTTCTGGCTCTTTGAAGAATTACCACATTGCTTTCCACAGAGGTTGAACTAATTTACACCCCCATCAACAATGTGTAAGTATTCCTTTTTCTTCACAATCTCGCCAGCATGTGTTATTTTTTAACTTTTGAATAATAGCCATTCTGACTGGTGTGAGATGGTATCTCATAGTGGTTTTGATTTGCTTTTTTCTAATGATCAGTGATACAGAGCTTTTTTTTCACATTCTTATTGGCCACATGCATGTATTCTTTTGAGAAGTGTCTGTTCACATTCTCTGCCCACTTTTTAATGTTTTTTTTTCTTGAAATTTGTTGAAGTTTCATATAGATGATGGATATTAGACTTTTGTTTATGCATAGTTTGTGAAAGTTTTCTCTTATTCTGTAGGTTGCCTATTTACTTTGTTGATGGTTTCTTTTGCTGTCCAGAAGCCTAAGTTGTTTTCCAAAGCTTTTTTTTTTAATAGTTTTCAGTTTTATATTTAAATATTCAATCCATCTCAAATTGATGTTGATTTTTGTATATGCTGTGATGAAGGGGTCCAGTTTCAATCTTCTGCATATGGCTACCCAGTTATCCCAGTAGTATTTATTGAATAGGGAGCCATTTTCCCATTGCTTGCTTTTGTCAGCTTTGTCAAAGGTCAGTTGGTTGCAAGTGTGTAGCCTTATTACTGGGCCTTCTATTCTTTCCATTGATCTGTGAGTCTGCTTTTTGTACCAGTACCATGATGTTTTGATTAGTATAGCTCAGTAGTATAGTTTGAAGTTAGGTAGTACAATGCTTCCAGCTTTGTTCTTTTTGCTTGGCTCTTCAGACTCCTTCTTAATGCCTTGGCTCTTCAGACACCTTCTCAGTTTTATATGAATTTTAAAATAGTTTCTTCTAGTTATGTGAAGGATATTATTGGTAGTTTGATAGGAATAGTGTTGAATCTATAAATTGCTTTGAGCTGTATGCCATGTTAACAATATTGAGTCTTCCTATTCATGAGGAAGAATCAGTATGAAATGGTTTTCCATTTGTTTTTGTCATCTCTGATTTATTTGAGCAGTGTTTTGTAGTTCTCTTTGTAGAGATCTTTTATCTACCTGTTTAGCTGTATTCCTAGGTACTTTGTTCTTTTTGTGGCAATTATTAATGAGATTTGGCTCTCACCTTGACTGTTGTTGGTATATAGGAATGCTAGTGATTTTTGTCTGTTGATTTTGTATCCTGACACTCTGCTCAAATTGTTCATCAGCTGAAGGAGTTTTGGGCAGACTGTGAGGTTTTCTAGAGATAGAATTATGTCATCTGTAAACAGGGATAGTCTTACTTCCTTTCTTCCTATTTCAATGCCTTTCAATTTTTTCTCTTACCTGATTGCTCCAGTCAAGACTTCCAATACTATGTTGAATAGGTGTGATGAAAGAGAGCACCCTTTTCTCTTGCTGGTTTTCAAGGGGAATGATTCCAGCTTTTGCTCACTTAGTATGATGTTGGCTATGGGTTTGTCATAGATGATCTTATTATTTTGAGGTATGTTCCTTCAATAGTTTATTGAGAGTTTTTAATATAAAGGAGTGTTGATTTTTATTGAAAGCTTTTACTGAATCTACTGAAATAATCATGTGGTTTTTGTTGTTAGTTCTGTTCATGTGGTTAATCACATTTATTGATTTGCATATGTTGAAGCAACCGTGCATCCCAGGGAAAAAGCATACTTGTCTGTGATGGAAAACTTCTTGACATGCTGCTGGATTTGGTTGGCCAGTATTTGCTCAGGATTTTTTGCAACAATGTCTGCCAAGGATATTGGCTTGAGTTTTCTTTCTTTGTTGTGTCTCTGCCAGGTTTTGGTATCAGAATGATGCTTGCCTATAGAATGAGTTAGAAAGGAATCTCTCCTCAATTTTTTGGAATAGTTTTAGTAGAGATAGTGCTAGCTCCTTTTTGTATATCTGGTAGAATTCAGCTGTGAATCTATCTGATCCTGAGATTTTTTTTGTTTGGTAGGCTATTTGTTATTGATTCCATTTCAGAGCTTGTTATTGGCCTATTCAGGGATTCAATTTCTGCCTGGTTTAGTCTTTGGAGGTTATATATGTCCAGGCCTTTATCATTTCTTCTATATCTTCTAGTCTGTATGCATAGAGGTGTTCACAGTATTCTCTCATGATTATTTCTATTTCTGTGGGGTCAGGGGTAATATCTTCTTTGTCATTTTAACTGTATTTATTTGGATCTTTATTAGCCTAGCTAGTGTTCTATTTTATTAATTTTTCAAAAAGACAACTTGTAGATTTGTTGATGTTTTTAATTTTTTTGTGTGTGTTTCAATCTCCTTTAATTCAGTTCTGATTTCAGTTATTTCTTGTCTTCTGCTAGTTTTGGAGTTTTGCTCTTGGTATTCTAGTTCTCTTAGTTGTGATATTAGGTTGTTAAATTGTGATCTTTCTACCTTTTTGATGTGGGTGTTTAGTGCTATAAATTTCCCTCTTAACTCTACCTTAACTGTGTTCCAGAGATTCTGGTATGTTGTATCTTTGTTCTTATTAGTTTCAAATAACTTTTTGATTTCTGCCATAATTTCATTATTTATCCAAATGTCATTCAGGAGCAGGTTATTTAATTCCCATGTAACTGCACTGTTTTGAGCAATTTTCTTAGAATTGATCATTAATTTTATTGTGCCATGGTCTGAGAGAGTAGTGGGTATAATTTCAGTTATTTTACACTTGCCAAGGATTATTTTTTGTCTGACTGTGTGGTCAGTTATAGAGTATGTGCCATGTGGAAATGAGAAGAATGTATATTCTGTTGTATTGGGTGGAGAGGTCTGTAAATGTCTATCAGGTCCATTTGATTCAGTGCTGAGTTCAAGTCTTGAATATCTTGTTTAATTTTCTGTCTTGATAACCTGTCTGTCAGGGAGGTGTTGAAGTCTCCCACTATTATTATGTGGGAGTCTAAGTCTCTCTGAAGGTCTCTATGAACTTTATGAATCTGGGTGCTTCTGTGTTGGGTGCATATATATTTAGGATAGTTAGGTCTTCTTGTTGAATTGAAATTTTACGATTATGTAATTTCCTTCTTTGTCTTTTTTGATCTTTGTTGGCTTAAAGCCTGTTTTGTCTGAAATTAGGGTTGCAACTCCTGCTCTTTTGTTTTCCATTAGCTTGGTAGATTTTTCTCCATCCCTTTATTTTGGGCCTATGGGTGTCATTGTCTGTGGATGGGTCTCTTGAAGACAGCATACCATTGGGTCTTGTTTCTTCAACCAGCTTTCCACACTATGCCTTTTAAGTGGGTTATTTAGCCAATTTCAAGTTTAGTGCTGATGTATATGTATTTGATCCTGTTATCATGATATTAGCTGAATATTTTGCAGACTGAATATTTTGCTTTTCTGTGTCACTGGTCTATGTACCTAAGTGTTTTTGTAGAGGCTGGTAATGGTCTTTTTTCCCCCATATTTAGTGCTTCCTTCAGGAGCTCTTATAACATAAGTCTGGTGGTAATGAATTCCTTCATCATTTGCTTGTCTAAAAAGGATCTTAGTTGTCCTTCACTTAGGAAGTTTAGTGTTGTAAGCTATGAAATTCTTGGTTAGAATTTCTTTTCTTGGCTGAACGCAGTGACTCACACCTGTAATCCCAGCACTTTGGGCAGATCATGAGGTCAGGAGTTAGAGACCAGCCTGGCCAACATAGTGAAACCCCATCTCTACTAAAAATACAAAAAAATTAACCAGGTGTGATGGCAGGTGCCTGTAATCCTAGCTACTCAGGAGGCTGAGGCAGGAGAATTGCTTGAACCTGGGAGGCAGAGGTTGCAGCAAGCTGAGATCATGCCACTGCACACCATCCCGCATACCAGTCTCACCAGTGTGAGACTCCATCTCAAAAAAAAAAAAGGAAGAAAGAATTTCTTTTCTTTAAAAATATTGAATATCAGTCCCCAATTCTTCTGGCTTATAGAATTTCTGCTGAGAGATCCAGTTAGTCTGATGGGCTTCCCTTTGTAGATGACTGACCTTTCTTACTAGCTGCTGCCATTAAAATATTTTCTTCTATTTTGATCCTGAAGCCAAGTACAATGGCAGTACTGCAGGGGGAGAGGAGCAGAGTGCACTCATGCTGGCAGCAGTGGGAGGCCAGGGTGCATATATGCATGTACACTGGTGAGGCAAGGAAAGCAAGGTCTGCCAGCCCATGCACTCATGTGCCTATGGCCATGCTTCACTACAGGTGCTCCCACAGCAAACCCTCTGGGTTCCTCAATGGCTGGAGTCCTGCCCTTACCACTTCTCTAAGCAGCTCTCCCTACCAACTTAACTTGAGTGTCCATGGCTGTTGAGGGGTCTCTTCCTGCTGGGATTCTGGAGGCCCATGTAACAGCAAGTTGCCCCTTGCAGTTCAACTCACCCATTCCCCTAGAATCACTGGGAGCTAGGAGTGAGTCCCAGTATGTGAGAACCCTCAGCAGGGTTCCCAGCTTCCTTTCCCATCAGCTCTGCTCTTATGTCTTCCCTCCCCTTACTCTCATGGCCTCTCCTCTAAAAATCTATTAGGTGCCAGTCATTCGGGTCCTTCAGTGGCAGCTATTCTACCTGGCTGCATCTAGTCAGCCATCAGCTCCCTGAAAAAAGTTTCATGAGCGTTTTTAATGTGTAGCCCATGTCTTACTAGTATTATTGCTAATCTCAGCACAATTAGAATGCCTAATACTATGTACATAAATAAGTTTATTAAATTAAATCAATATCAGGATAAAAATGAGAAATACGGTAACTTTGGAAAACAGAATGTAAATTATTAGTCTTTTTAACCCACAGCATGTCAATTTTTTTAAGCACATTATAACTTTTGGGAATGTAGTTAGTCAAAGCTAAAATTCACATCAGCTGTTGAAAGAATTTTCAGCCTTGAATGAATTTTTATTTATTCTATCTCTTGTGGCTGTTATCCAACAATATATTCAACTCAACTCCTCTCTTTGTGTTTGTGTATGTGTTTGTGCTGGTGTAAAATGCTATAGGTGTACATAGTAAGAATTACAGTGGATACACAGCTCTCTCTCCATTTAAATATAAATGAATAACTAGAATAGTATATATTCATTATATGTGTATATATACATTTGTACATGCATTACTCATATGCAATACAAATATGATGGATATATAAAACATTTGTTATATGTAAATATATAGGTGTGTGTATTCATTATATATATGTCTATATATGCAAGTTTTTATATGTGTTTTATATATACACTCATATGTAAGTGTATATACCTATATGATGGATTTATATACGTTCATAGATATATTTATCCACTATAGATCTTACTAGTTATATTTGCTGAAATACGATTTTTACTTTGCTTCCATGACACAGCATTCTTATGTTTTCTGACTTTTCTAGTCTAATTAGCTCCTGCCTGGACAACTCAGAAGGAGTGGGGTTCCATTTGTTCCCCCCTCCCACTGGCTCCATGGAGCATACAGCCCCAGCTGAACCTCTGAGATAGGAGCAGGTGCAGACAGTGGGGAGAAGCCAGGCAGCAGGAGCAGGCCTTTCCAAGCCTGCAGGGGAGTCGGAGTGTAGGTCTTCCCAAGTCCCCAAGAGCACAGAGACACTGGGGACCAGAGCGTCTGGAGCCATGGCAGGGTGGCTGCAGTGGCACCTGGGGAAAGCAGGCTCCTAGCTACTTCATGGAGTGAGGAAGTGGCTTCTGCCAGCTCCGTGGAACATTATAGCCCCATTGTTGCCTCCCCATGGCAACCAGTGTCTTAGCAGTTGCTGCTCTAGATGGGTGCCTGCTGCCATCAATCTACTGATAGCTAAATTGCAATTAATACCATGTATCTTATTTGCTTAAAACACTTTATTGGCTCTGTACTGCTCACAAGATTCATTTTCTTCTCTTCAGCATGGTATTTGTGATTTCTAGCTGCTGTTCTGCTTATGCCTGAGGAACAAACCTCCTGCCTTAAATACTTGTGGTTTCTTGTTCACACTATGCTGTTTCTAGTCTCAAGATATTGCCAGCACCACTCTCTTTACCTAAGGAATCTCTCTTTTATTCCTCTACTATCCAGGTAATTGAAAGAACACAGGTGTTAAGGTCAAACAAATTCGAAGTTCAGGTTTTAGTCTCATCATGTGATGTTCTTAGAACTTGAATGGTAGAGAATTGGTTAAAATGTTACTGAGAGGACTTTGCATGTGAATTATTATCAAAACAATCTATTTAACGAATTTGCAAAAATCAACATCCTTGCTTTAGGTGAAATTTGAAACTCCACTAAATATTTCTTTATGATATTGAACCTTCATTCACTAATCTTTTACAGACAATAACCCAGATTTATGTTCTAAATTAATTGAAGGACATATACAGGTTAATACCATAAACTATTGCACAAAATTCAAAATAAATTGTAAGGCCTTTGTCTTTTCTTTAATATTTTTAATAAATATGAAGAAGGTAATTAAATACATTCTCTCAGGTCAGTGTATTAATTAATCAAATATTTTTATTCTAAGTCATGCAATTAAATTGTTGGCTCTGTGTGTTGTGTGTGTGTGTGTGTGTATGTGTGTGTATTTAGTCTAGTGGCAGATGTATAAATATATATATTGCTTTTAAGTGTTTTCATTAAGAATAAAATCTAGTTTTATTCATATTGGCAGATGTCTCTCAAACGTGTTTATTCTCAAACTTGCAAACTGTGATGGCTTTTCTGTCATTCTGAAAATTACAACCATGTGCTTCAAAGGACAGAGGAATTATGACAGTAGAGCAATCACTTCCAGTGAGATATAATAGGTAGAAAATGGTGTAGGTACCACTTTGGCAATAAAAGAATCATTAGCACAGAAGATCCTAGAAAGAAATGTAGGACAAGAAGAATCAGCACAGCAAAATGAAATCCCAGAAGGTGCTCATTAGCCTCCTGTTGAAAGAAAGCCCAGGCTCCAAGAATTCTCTTATTCCATTTCAGTGGGAAAACTTGAGTTTCATAAGAGTAACAGTTCCCTGGACATCTTCTTTTGAAATTTTAGGTTCCTCTCAGAACCAGGAAGATAATGAGGTGGGCCTAGAAGGATCTTCATGAGCCAAAAATAATCTTCAGTAGCACGAACGTCACAGTTGTTAGAAGTGTGCGCTTTGAATGACGAGTCCCCCTAAACAGGCTTTGTGTGAGCAACATGGCTGTTTATTCACTTGGGTGCAGGTGGGCTAAGGCCAAAAAAGGAATTAGCAAAAGGCAGTGGGATAGGAGTTGGTTTTATAGGTTGGGGTGGACAGTGGAAAGTTACAGAGTAAGATCAGTTACAGTGGTGGGGGTAGAGGCAAGGAGTATACATTACCATAAGTTCAGTTACAATGGTGGGTGGGACAAGAGTAGTTAAGATGGTAGGGTGGGGTGAACCGTATTCACATTATCATAATAACAGTTAAGATGGCAGGGTGTGGTGAAGGGAAGCTTATGTCCAGGGGAAGCTTCCCAGGGCAATCACGGATAATGGCGAACCCAGGCGGGGGTGAGGGTGCAGTGAGGTGGGTGGGGGGTGATCAGCCGAGGCAGGCAGGACTTTAGACTTTCTGTGTCCGGGCTTGCACATGGAGGCCTGACAACAGTGAATTAAAATTTGGTCAGCTCTTCCTTTGGTTATAAGCCATATAACAAAATTAAGTAAATTTGTTAAGATTTAACTTCTCTTGTCGTTGGTGGGATTACAAATGACTTAAATTTAATTTGAGTCTAATTACATATGACTTTTTTTCCTCAATAACTATGCTAAAAAGGAAAATTTTAAAAGGTATCTTCATAAATAAACATCAAAAAAGTTTCTAAGTGAAAATATTTTCTGTCACTTTTGACTATATATTGCTGGTGATTTTTAAAGTAAATTTTCAACACCTTAGGGATAGAGACAGTAAAAAAAAAAGTATACCATTTTACATTTCAGAAAAGACACATGTTAAACTTTGTACAGTATGTTATATTTAAAGTTAGGGCAATGTCTCCAGTTTTACTTGTAAACAATTTTTCTCAAATTTCACAGAAAGACTTTGCATAGATCATGAAATGGTATTTCCTAAGGCATAAAACCAAGTTATTTTGCCTTTTGCATAGTTTGAGGAGGCACTCAAGTTATTTTCACTTGCTTTGGGCAAGAAGAGATAACAAGAGCAAATTTGTTATTTTAGAAAGCACAAAAAATCAAAACATAAAAGATAAATTTCTGTGTCAACTCCTGTCACACCTTAACTTTCATGTTCTTTCTGTTCCCTTAAAAGAGAAAGAGGAAAAGATGGAATGGGTGGGGGGACTGGCCTAAAGAGTAATGTGCAGTGGACTCCACGTAGGAAGTATTTTCTCTGTATTCAGCTTTTCAGGGTTTTGTTTGCTTGCTTTGCTTTGCTGACCTCCCCCGGCCTAGTGAAAATTCCCTTCTGCATTCTGCCTTAGTCTACTGAGCTTCATTTCCCCAAAATCCCTGGCTGCAGCTATGCCTCAGCATCCTCAAAACACTTCCTCCACGAAAACACTCCATTCTCTGAGCAGCAGTGTTAACCAGCAGCACAGCTGGAACCTGGCACTGCAATTTGACTTACTTTTAGGGGGGCAGGTAAATTACCATTTTCCATGCACAGTGTTTTTCAAGCCTCCTTCTTAGAATTCTAATGCCTCAGTTAGTCTTTTGGCCTCAAATTATCATAACTCAGCATCTGATGCACACTTAGGTTTTTATTTTTTTAATGTTAAAAAGTAGAAAAATGCAAAATTTGTGTAAAACCACTCCCAAAATTATAAATATTACCTTTTATAATTTTAGCATATATGTGTATGTTTAATATATTAAATATTTAATACAGAGAGGCAAATACACATGGATGCATACACATTTACACAAATATACACATATTCTATTTCATGTAGAAAAATGTAGAGTAAATGAAAATCTTCATTCCTTAAACCCGTTACCCACACTTTCCCTCCCATAACCAAGGCCAAGATATTGGTTTGATTCCTTCCAGTCAATCTAATGTTTTCACATACATATGTGTGTGTATCTCAACTGACAATATATTGTATTGCTTTTTGTGTTTATAAAAGTTTATATATATGCCATTGTGTCATTCAGCATATTACCTGAAAATACATTTTTTGTACCCTCCTTAATGTATGTGTGTGTGTGTATGTGTGTGTGTGTCTGTGTGTTAGGTTACAACTGCTGTGCATACCACAATTTATTCGTTTTTCTCTTTTCCCATTGATGCTCATTTTTTTGTCATTGTTTTTCACTACAGATAATATTAAAAGGAACACATGCTTGAGAGTGTTTCTACTTGCTGGAACATAGGTATGTACATATTCAGCTTTAATAGATATTACCAAAATATTTTCTAAAGTGGTTGTACCAGTGTACATTTCACAGGATCAGAGGCAGAGTATGCATGTTTTCATTGTTCCACACCCTTTCCAATGCTTCTTTTTGTAAAGATTAATTTTTTGGCAATATAATGCATATAAAATGTTATCTCAGTGTAGCTTTAATTTGCAGCCTTGCTTATTGTTAGTAAGTTTCAGCATCTTTCATTTTCTTGTTGACCATTCAGATTTTTCTTTTGTAAATTACTGTTTATGACCTTTGACCTTTTCTCTCTTAGGCTGCTTTATTTCTTCTTTTCTTTCTCTCTCCCTCCCTGACTTCTTATTTTCTTGTCTCTTTCCTTTTAATTTTTATTTTTTGATTATCAAAGATTATAGCTTTTATTAAAAATTCTTGGCTGGGTGTGGTGGCTCTTCATGCCTGTAATCCCAGCACTTCGGGAGGCTGAGGTGGGTAGATCACCTGAGGTTGGGAGTTCGAGACTAGCCTGGCCAACATGGTGAAACCCATCTCTACTAAACATACAAAAATTAGCCAGGCATGGTGGCAAGCACCTGTAATCCCAGCTAGTCGGGAGGCTGAGGCAAGAGAATCCCTTGAACCCAGAGATGGAGGTTGCAGTGAGCCAAGATCCCACCATTGCACTCCAGCCTGGGCAACAAGAGTAAAAACTACATTTCAAAAAAAAAAATTCTCACAGTGTGTGACTTTTTAAATTGTAGGCTTATAGCATCACTGTTCATACAGAAGTTTAAATTTTGATGTAAGCAAATACATTAATCGATTTCTTTTCTTTTTCTTTTTTGCTGAGACAGAGTATTGCTCTGTCACCCAGACTGTAGTCCAATGGCACAATCTTGGCTCACTGCATCCTCTGCCTCCCAGGTTCAAGTGATTCTTCTGCCTCAGCCTCCCAAGTAGCTGGGACTACAGGCATGCATCAACATGCCCTGCTAATTTTTGTTTGTTTAATGGAGATAGGGTTTCACCATGTTGGCCAGGCTTGTCTCGAACTCCTGACCTCAGGTGATCCACCCACCTTGACATTCCAAAGTGCTGGGATTACAGACATGAGCCACCATGCCTGGCCTTATCTTATTATTTTCTTATGGGTCATTCTATTGTGCATTTCTGAAAGAATTCTTTCTTAACTCATGTTTATGAAGTTCTTCTTGTTGTTGTTGTTTTCTTCTTAATGGAGATGGGGTCCCATTATATTGCCCAGGCTGGTCTTGAACTCCTGGGCTCAAGCCATCTGCCTGCCTGTCTTGCAATTTGCTGGGATTACATGCATGAGCTATCGGTCCCAGCCAACATGTTCTTCTAAATATTCATCTTCTATATGTATTTATTTCTAAGTAATACTTATACATATTTGTAGAGTACATGTGATATTTTATTACATGCATAGAATGTGTAATAATTACTTCAGGGTATTTAGGGTATCCATCGTCTTGATAATTTATCCCTTCTATGTGTTAGGAACTTTCAACTTCTCTCTTGCAGCTATTTTGAAATATACCATATATTGTTGTTAAGCTATAGTCATCCTACTTCACTATTGAACATTAAAACCTACTCAGTCCATCTAACTATATGTTGATGCCCATTAACCAACCTCCCTTCATCACCCTCTGCCCACACACATGCTATACTGCCTCTGGTAACCATCATTCAACTATCTGCTTTCAAGAAATCAACTATTTCACTTCCACATATGAGGGAAAACATGATATTTGTCTTTCTGTGCCTGGCTTATTTGACTTAACAAAATGACCTCCTGTTCCATTCATGCAGTTTCTTTTCTTTTTTTTATTTTTATTTTTTATTTTTGAAAGAGAGAAAAGAAGAAAGAAAGAAAGAGTGAAAGAAAGAAAAAAGAATGAGAGAAAGAAAGAGGAAGAGAGAGAGGGAGAGAGAACGGGATTCTTGTTCTATTGCTCAGGGTAGAATGCAGTCTAAAAATGGGTATTAAAAACCTCTTTTATGCCAATAATTGTGCTTAACAATGGAGACAAGAAGGAATAAGGGATGAAAATAACAAACAAGCAGGCAACCAATATTTTATTTAAACCTGTGAGATGCTATGCAATTGCTGAGGAGTGATTTACTTCCAATTATGTGGTCACTTTTAAAATAGGTGTATTGTGATACCGAGACAAATGTATGTTTTGTGGATTTGGGGTGGAGAGTTCTGTAAATATTTGTTAAGTTTACTTGTTCCAGGTCTGAGTTCAAATCCTAGATATCCTTGTTAATTTTCTATCTCGTTGATCTGTCTAATATTGACAGTGTAATGTTAAAGTCTCCCACTATTATTGTGTGGGAGTCTAAGTCTCTTTGGAATTCATTAAGAACTTGCCTTATGTATTTGGGTGCTCTTGTATTGGGTGCGTATATATTTAGTATTGTTAGCTGTTCTTGTTGCATTGATCCTTTCACCACCATGTAATGTCCCTCTTTGTTTCTTATGGTCTTTGTTGCTTTAAAGTCTGTTTTATCAGAGACGAAAATTGCAGCTTCTGTGTTTTTTGTTATTGTTGTTGTTGTTGTTTTTGCTCTCCATGTGGTTGGTAAATCTTCCTCCATCCCTCTCTTTTGAGTCTTTGTGTGTCCTTGCATGTGAGATGGGTCTAGATACAGCATACCGATGGGTTTAAGGTTTTTATCCAATTTGCCTGTCTGTGTCTTTTGATTGGGGCATTTAGTCCATTTAAATTTAGGATTAATATTGATATATGTGAGTTTGATATTGCCGTTTAATGCTAGCTGGCTGTTTTGCCCATTAGTTGATGTATTCTTCATTATGGTGATGCTCTTTACCTTTTGGTATGTTTTTGGAATGGCTGATACTGGTTGTTCCTTTCCATGTGTAATGTTTCTTTCAGAAGCTCTTGTAAAGCAGGCCTGGTGGTGATGTAATCTGTGAGTACTTGCTTGTTCGCAAAAAAATTTTATTTTTCCTTCACTTATGAAGCTTAGTTTGGCTGGATATGAAATTCTGGGTTGAAAGTTCTTTTCTTTAAAGATGTTGAATGTTGGCCCTCACTCTCTTCTGGCTTGTAGGGTTTCTGCTGAGAGATCTGCTGTGAGTCTGATGGGCTTCCCTTTGTGGGTAACCCAACCCTTCTCTCTGGCTGCCCTTAGCATTTTCTCCTTCATTTCAACCCTGGTGA
>CAUYQU010087646.1:0-15357 GCA_963574635.1 Cheracebus regulus | reverse complement strand
GTGTGGCTCCTCTGCCGGGAATCTCCCGGTCTGTGGGCAACAAAAATTCGTCGGATAGTGCGGCGTCCACTCGTTCTCTGCGCTTTCACTGGGAGCTACATTCCTGAGCTGTTGCTAATCGGCCATCTTGGATCTCTCTCCAGTAATTCTTAAGTATAATATTTAAAATGGTACTGCTGGATTAGTATTGCTGGAACCATAGTCTAGATTGAAACTGTTGAAAGACAAATCAATTTTCCTATAATCATAGAATCTTAATTCTGTGTTTTTAGTGCAAAGTGCTTGCTGTCCTTTGAAACACCTGTGACAGTTATTCACCCTCTTTGTAACAATTATGAGGAACATGCTCCATACATGAAATACTTGAACCAAAGTCTTCACCATTGATTGGATATGCTGTTCTGACTTTCTCAAGTTGCATAGAAAAGAAAAGATGCCGGCTAGGCTGGTGGCTCACACCTGTAATCCCAGAACTTGCGGAGGCTGAGGTGCACGGATCACGAGGTCAGGAGATCAAGACTATCCTGGCCATGGTGAAACCCCATCTCTACTAAAAATACAAAAAATTAGCCGAGCGTGGTGGCACGCGCCTGTAGTCCCACTACTCAGGAGGCTGAGGCAGGGTAATTGCTTGAACCTTGGAGACAGAGGTTGCAGTGAGCTTAGATCGAGCCACTATACTCCAGCCTGGGGACAGAGCAAGACTCCGTCTCAAAAAAGGAAAAGAAAAAAAAGAAAGGATCCCTTTGGTCATCATGTTCAAGTAATTGGAACATGTGTGTCAAGTCCTGCAGCTTTTGCCTTCTGCTGTGTAAACATCCATGCTTTCAGTTCTTAATGGTTGACATTTACTGAGTACTTACTTTATCACTCTCTTCTGAGTACTTTATGCTAATATATAATATGTAATTATATATTAACATATTTATTATGTGTAATTATATAATTAGTTATATATATTATATATTTATCTCCAAAACTCTGTGAAGTAGATATTTGTAATTATATCAGTTTTTTAGATAAGGGAACTAAGGCAAAGAGAAGAAACTTACTACTGTCCCCAAATCTAGGAGATAATGGAGCCTTGCTCCAGAAGCTTTAGTCTTAGCACAGTGCTATCTTATAAGATACTGTTTTCAAATTATTTCTTTTAAGATTTTCTATGAGAGGCACTCTTATTCTGTAGCTTTTAGTATTCTTCTTGGCACTCTTATTCGGTAGCAAAGTATTCTTCTTAAATAAAATACTGTATTCCAGATATAATCTACTTAGTGTACTCATTAAGACTAGCTACTCTTCTTTTTTAAAAAAATATTTTTCTTTTTCTCTTTTTACAACTCTATTCAATTCTTTAAAAATTAGGTTTTTTTTTTTTTTTTTTTTTTTTGATAAAGATTGGGGGTGCATATCACTCTGTTTCCCAGGCTGGTCTTGAACTCTTGGCCTCAAGCCATCCATGACCCTGCCTTCCAAAGTGCTGAGATTACAGGTGTGAGCCACCATGCCCAGCAAGACTGGCTACTCTTTTTATTCTGAAACCTATTGTTCTGTTGATTAATTGAGTAAGAATCGCATTGTTTTATACCTCTTCAAGGGTCTAGAATCTTAATGTCTGACCCCCTTTTTTTGGCCTCAGTTTATATGATAGATTCTTTGAACCCCAATGTTGAATATTATATCCATCATTATTAAATTTCATCCTTTTAATTTTAGCTTATTTATTTATTTATTTATTTTGAGACAGTTTTGCTCGTCGCCCAGGCTGGAGTGCAATGGTACAGTCATGGCTCACTGCAACCTCCTTTTCCTGGGTTCAAGTGATTCTCCTGCCTCAACCTCCTGAATAGCTGGGATTACAGGCGCCTGCCACCATGCCTGGCTAATTTTTGTATTTTTAGTAGAGATGGGAGTTTCACCGTGTTGGTCAGGCTGGTCTCGAACTCCTGACCTCAGGTGATCCACCTGCCTCAGCCTCCGAAAGTGCTGGAATTACAGGCGTGAGCCACTGTGCCTGGCCAATTTTACCTTATTTTAAAAAATAGTTTAATTTTCCTTTAAAAGCTTATTTTTATAATTTTTATTTTTTGAGATGGATTCTCACTCTGTTGCCCAGACGAGAGTGCAGGGGCGCGACCTCAGCTCACTGCAACCTCTGCCTCCTGGGTTCAAGCAGTTCTCTGCCTCAGCCTCCTAAGTAGCTGGGATTACAGGTGCCTGCCACCACACCCAGCTAATTTTTGTATTTTTAGGAGGGATGGGGTTTCACCATATTGGCCAGGCTGGCCTTGAGCTCCTGACCTTGTCATCCACTGTGTCTGGTCACTTATTTTTATAATTTGAAGTTTATATTTTACTAGCTTGCCTTCTGTAGCTTTATCCAGGTTATTGTTTAACATATTGAACTGTTATTCTGGGCATGGTGGCTCATGACTGTAATCCCAGCACTTTGGGAGGCTGAGGTGGGCAGATCACAAGGTCAGGAGTTCAAGACTAGCCAGGCCAACATGGTGAAACCCCATCTCTACTAAAAATACAAAAACTAGCTGGGCGTGGTGGCGTGCGCTTGAGGTCCCAGCTACTCTGAGATGGATGGAGGTTGTAGTGGTGCACATTGCGCCACGGTACTCCAGCCTGGGTGTGAGACTCTGTCTCAAAAAAAAAAAAATTGAACCATTCTGACACCTGCTAGTGAAAACCTCCTGCATTCATGTTAACCTTATGTGTAACTATTAAATAGCTACCAATCCTTCTGACATAAATTTTTTTTCTCTGTAATGTGAATCTGACTTTTTGTGAAGAACTTTACTTTTTGGAATAGCCTAGGCAATGGAATTCAGGCAGTTTCACAATATTAAAAGCTCCTCCTCAGGTTACCAACTATGTTCTGATGTATAATTATTATATTAAGGCCAGGCACAGTGGCTTACGCCTGTAATCCCAGCACTTCAGGAGGCTGAGATGGGTGGGTCACTTGAGGTCAGGAGTTTGAGACCAGCCCGGCTAACATGGTGAAACCCCATCTCTACTAAAAATACAAAACTTAGCTGGATGTGGTGACACATGCCTGTAATCTCAGTTACTCAGGTGGCTGAGGGATGAGAATTGCTCAGACCTGGGAGGCAGAGGTTGCCAGTGAGCCTAGATTGTGCCACTGCACTCAGCCTGGGCGACAGAGTGAGAATCTTGTCTCAAAAACAAAAAAAAAAACATTAATAACCTGATTCCCTATGTTTTTTTCTCATATTAAAATTTGAATAGCTGATTGATGATCTTCTATTAGGATAACAGGATCACAATTTTGACCTGAAATATGGAGATTGTACTACTAAAATATTCCCTCCTTAAAAGTACTATCTTCAGAAGCAGTTTTGTTTTGTTTTTGAGACAGGACCTAGCTCTGTCACTCAGGGTGGAGTGCAGTGGTGAGATCACAGCTCACTGAATGCAACCTCAGCCTCCTGGGCTCAGGTGATTCTCCCACCTCAGCCTCCTGAATAGCTGGAACTATAGGTGTATGCCACCATGCCTGGCTAATTTTTGTTATTTTTTTGTTTTTTTTTTTTGGGGGGGGGCGGGGTGGAGACAGGGTTTTGCCATGTTGCCCAGGCTGGCCTTGAACTTGTGGGCTCAAGCAGTCCTCCCACCTCAGCCTCCTAAAGTGCTGGGATTACAGGTCTGAGCCACCATGCCCGACCCAGAAGCAGTTTTGAATCTACTTTAATGCAGATGAGCAATTGAGCCACTGGAGGTGTATATCATAGAGCATGAGTGCAGTCGTTTTCATCTGGAAAAATTTTCAGTTGGTGTTACTGCCATGATTACGGCTGAGAAAACTTTCAGTACAGTTAGTGTGGCAGATAGAGGAAAAAGCTGCCAGATATAAGATTACAAATATAAGGACAAACTGAGATAAAATCTTGTGCACTCCTTGTGATTTTCAGGTTGTAAGTCACAAGCTTCTATAGGACTCTTAGTTTTGCAAAATCTGCTGTGAATTGGACAATAGCATTTCCATATATAACCGTTTTTTGTCTTTTCTAATGTTTAATACTAATCTCCCGTGACTAAATTATCAGACAAGAATGGACGCATACGTGCCTTTTTTCTTGTGGTATACAATCTTGAGAAGAAATTGAAGTAGCTAAGAACTCCCTTTGTCTTACCCTACTATATCTGAATACCCTATCCTTAATAAATCTTTGTCAAATGATTAAAAGAATGATTTTGTTGTCTTAGTGAATAAACTGAATAAAACTATGTAATGAGAATACTAAGGGCTTTCTATTTTGATAGCATTGTATTTATACGGGATACTAAATATCCCTGGGACAAATTTTTAGCCTTTGTGTTTATATGCACTAATTGTTTTTCTTTTCTTTTTATTTGAGTCACGGTTTTGCTGTGTTGCACAGGCCTGGAGTGCAGTGACAAAATCTTGGCTCACTGCAACCTTTGCCTTCTGGGTTTAAGAGATTCTCTTGCCTCAGCGGAAGTACAGGTGTGCACCACCATGCTGGGCAAATTTTTTCTATTTTCTCTAGAGAGATGGAGTTTCACCATGTTGCCCAGGCTGGTCTTGAACTCATGAGTTCAAATGATCTTCCCTCCTTGGCATCCAAAAGTGCTGGGTTTACAGACCTGACCCACTATGCCCAGCAGCCCAGCCAGTTCTTTTTTTTTTTTTTTTGAGACAGAGTCTTGCTCTGTTGCTGAGGCTGGAGTGCAATGGTGTGATCAAGGCTCACTGTAACCTTTGCCTCCTGGGTTCAAGCGATTCTCCTGCTTCAGCCTCCTGAGTAGTTGGGATTACAGGCACTCATCACTATGCACAGGTAATTTTTGTATTTTTAGTAAAGAAATTCGCCATGTTGGCCAGGCTGGTCTCAAACTCCTGACCTCAGGTGATCCACCTATTTCAGCCTCCCAAAGTGCTGGAACTACAGGCGTGAGCCATTGCACCCGGCCCTGCCCAGCCAATTCTTAGTAAATTGTTTAGATACTACAAAATTAATAGCAGAAGGGAGAGAATTTATTTATTTAAGTTTTATTCTTTTTTCATCTCAACTATCAGCAGAGATAATTTATTTTAATCTTATTTTTTGCTTGAGATTTTAGAAAAAATTTATTTTGAAAGTTTCTTTTCAATCCTCTGATCCCATTTCTTTCTTATGAGGCAATTTAATATAGCCTAGAAAGCAGTGAGAAGGAGAACATCTCCACTTCATTGACCAACAGCAGAAGTTTTACTTAAGAGGAAAATGCATAGTTTAAGTAGTTTCAGTAAACAGAGCACTCAATACTCATCTTTAGGGATGAAGAAAATAAAACTAGACTGGGCGCGGTGGCTCATGCCTGTAATCCCAGCACTTCAGGAGGCGGAGGTGGGTGGATCACCTGAGGTCACGAGTTCAAGACCATCCTGGTCAACATGATAAAACCCGGTCTCTACTAAAAATACAAAAATTAGTTGGGTGTGGTGGCACATGCCTGTAGTTCCAGCTACTTGAGAGACTGAGGCAAGAGAATCGCGTGAACCTGGGAGGTGGTGGTTGCGGTGAGCTGAGATTGCACCACTGCATTCCAGCCTGGTTGCCAGAGCAAGACTCCGTCTCCAAAAAAATAAATAAAAAAGAAAACCAAAGGCAAGTAGGATATGGATATTAATGGAATTGAAAACAGTTCAGAACAAAAATAGTAGAGAAGATAAATAAATCCCAAAGCTGGTTCTTTGCAAAGACCAATGACCTAAACATCTTGTAGAAGAAAAAAATATGGAATAAAAATATACAAGATTAGGAATGAGTAAACACCATAGACCCCAAATACAGAAGAGATTAATGGAATCTTTTGCAAGTTTTCTTGAAAATGCTATCATGTAAAAGTTATCAAGAAGAAATGGGTATTGTTATAGTGAAATGTAATGAGTAAAACTGACCCAAGAGCTAAAAATGTTAATTGTCTAATCCCCATGAAAGGTTTGAAAAAAATGATGGAAGGTTGGTCTTTGACAGAGGCAGCATAGCATATGGTTTCACAGCTGAGTTTTATTTATAAGGAAGACATCATCATAATAAAAAAGAACTATTTTCCATGATCAAGAATGCAAAGCAAGTCAATGCATTCTGTGAAGCACACATAGTTTTGTCTCTGATTAAAATGCTGCCAATCCTGATTCAAGCAATAGAGGAGAAAAAAAAAGAATGTTGCCAAAAAGAACAGTCTCACTTATGTCTAGAAATGCAAAATTTCTAAATATAGTATTAGCCAGAGTTCATCAAGACCATTTCTTTTTTTTTTTGAGACAGAGTCTTGTTGTGTCGCCCGGCGCCAGGCTGGAGTGCGGTGGCGCGATCTTGGCTCACTGCAACCTCTGCCTCCCGGGTTCAAGCAGTTCTCCTGCCTCAGCCTCCTGAGTAGCTGGGACTACAGATGCGTGCCACCACACCCAGCTAATTTTTTTTATATTTTAGTAGAGATGAGGTTTCACTATGTTGGCCAGGATGGTCTTGATCTCTTGACCTTGCAATCTACCTGCCTCGACCTCCCAAAGTGCTGGGATTACAGGCGTGAGCCACCATGCCTGGCTCATCAAGACCATTTCTAATAAAATAAGTAAATTAAGAATAGAGGGAAATTACAGCAAATACCCTAAATATTAAGACCATTAAAATTAGGAACTTGATGAGGTTGTGGGGATGCCCATGATCACATTTGTATTCAGTATTGTCTTAAAGTTTCTGGTAAATGCGTTAAAACAGTAAAAGTGAATAATTGTGTCAACATCAGAAAACGAGAACTAAAACTCCTCCCCCAAAAAAAGAAGTAAAACTTTTTCAAAAGTTGAAACAAAAATTTTTCTTTAAAAGCCCAAAAAGAAAAGTAAACATGTTTTTCACTTGCCAGTGAGTAGCCAATAAAACTGAAAAGGATTAGTGAGGAGGTGTGTCTTTTAGTTATCAAAATACTGTATCTAGCTTCTATAATCAGATTAATATGATACTCTCATAGATTACTGGAACAGAATGGAGAATCCAGAAACCATTATATGTGCAGATTTAATAAAAGATAAAGGTAGTATTACAGTTCAATGGGAAATGGGGAGATTAGTAAGTGGTGCTGGTACAACTGTCTGCCCATCTGGAAGAAAATAAAATTGGGTTCCTGTCTTAAGATAAATTCCAGATGGATCAAAGCCTTGTAGAAATATTTTAAAATATTCTACAGATTTAGTTATGCAAACTAGGATAAAGGAAATGTGAAGATTAGAAACTCAGAAGGTATTATAAGAGGCATATTTAATTTTATAAAAATTAAAACCTTTTAATGGTAAAGGATACCATAAGGAAGGTATGGATACCTTTTAATGGTAGAGGATACCATAAGGACATATTGACTGATGGAATAGATTAGAAAGAGACTTGGTGCAGTGGCTCACGCCTGTAACTACAGCACTTTGGGAGTTCGAGGTTAGGAGGATTGCTTGAGACCAGGAGTTTGAGACCATGCTGGTCAACATCACAAGACTTGTCTCCACAAAAAAAGTAAAATATTAGCCAGGTGGAGTGGCTCACACCTATAGTCCTAGCTGTTCAGAAGGCTGAGGCAGCAGAATTATTAGAGTCCAGGAGTTGGAGGGTGTAGTGAGCTATGATTGTGCCACTGTAAACTCTAGCCTGAGTGACAGAGCAAGATACCATCTCTTAAAAAAAAAGCCCAAAAGCCCAGAAATATAACCTCATATACTGTATATGATCAAATGATTTTTGACAGCGATGCCAAGACCATTCAGTGGGGAGAGGGCAATCTTTTCAGCATGGTGTTTACCATGTTTAATTAAAAAGGTAGATAGGTAAGTTTGAAAAAATATTTTGCAATATAGAGGATAGGGGATTAATTTTAAAAGAAGAGCTTATGAACCCAATAGTAAAAAGGGCAAAAGATTTAAAGAAGCAATTAATAAAAGAACAAATCCAGAAGGCTATAACATTTATGAAAAGACATTCAAACTTACTGGTTGTCAGGGTAACACAAATTAAAGTACTAGTGAATGTTATAACGTGCCCCTCAAATGACAGAATTTAAAAAAAAATACCTTTTACTTATAAAGAATAGTGTTGCTGTGCAGAAAAATGATATTCCCTTACATTGTTAGTGAAATATAAGTTGCCTGACTTAGACAGATAGGGCCCTGCCCTCATGCAGTAGCTCACATAGTGAAGGTGGAGGTGACCTGACCACTCTGGGGTCAGGTCTTTGGGTTTTTTTGTTGTTGTTGTTGTTTTCAAACAGAGTCTTACTCTTTTGTACAGGCTAGAGTGCAGTGGCACAATCTTGGCTCACTGCAACCTCTGCCTCCCAGGTTCAAGCAATTCTTGTGCTCCAGCCTCCCTAGTAGCTGGGATTACAGGTGAGCACCACCATGCCTGGCTAATTGTATTTTTAGTAGAGATGGGGTTTCACTGTGTTGACCCGGCTGTTCTCAAACTCCTGACCTCAAGTGATCTGCCCGCCTTGGCCTCCTAAAGTGCTGGGATTACAGGCGTGAGCCACCGTACCTGGCCAGGTATAGCCCCTTGGGAAAGTAAACTTAAAATACCTATTTTTCAAAACCAGCTCATGTAAAGTAATATTCATAATATTGATAAGGAGATTGTATGTGTGTGTGTGTGTTTGTATATATATATATATATATATATATATATAGCTGTTTTTTTTTTTTTTTTTTTTTTTTTTTTGAATTCAGGGTCTTGCCATATCACCCAGGCTGAAATGTAATAGCATGAACACAGCTAGCTGCAGCCTTGACCTCCTGGGCTGAAGGGATTATCTTGCCTCAGCCTCCCGTGTAGCTGGCATTACAGGCATGCACTACCATGTCTGGCTAATCCTTTAACTTTTTTGTAGAGGTGAGGTCTTCTTTGTTAACCAGGGTTGTTTTGGAACTCTTGGACTCAAGTAATCCACCTGCCTCAGGCTTCCAAAGTGTTGGGATTACAGGTGTGAGCCACTGTGCCTGTCCTATAAGGTTTTTTTTTCTTCTTCTTCTTTGTTTTGAGACAGAGTGTCACTCTCTTGCCCAGGCTGGAATTCAGTGGTGCCATCTCCGCTCACTGCAACCTCCACCTCCCTGATTCAAGTGATTCTCCTTCCTTAGCCTCCAAAGTATCTGGAATTACAGATGTGTGCCACCATGCCTGGCTAATTTTTATATTTTTATTAGGAACAGAGTTTTACCATGTTGGCCAGGCTTGTCTTGAACTCTTGACTTCAAGTGATCCATCTGCTTCAGCTTCCCAAGGTGCTGGGATTACAGGTGTGAGCCACTGTGCCTGGTCTATAAGGAAGTTTTTATTGGCAGAATGTGGAAACAAAGTGAATGTCCATCAAAGGGAGAATTAATTGAATAATTTTTACAGTGCATGCATCATGAAGTATTGTGTATCCATGAAAATGACGTAGAAGAATGTTCATTAAATCCTTCCTTATTTTAAATAAGAAAAGGATTCAGAAAAGTGGTAAATGATTACATGTTGAAGAAATGATGGTAGAAGAAGGCTGCATGTGTCTGTTTTTGTATGATTATGTGAGCATGGAAAAATATTGAAGAATACATACAGATTTTGATTTTTATAGTGCAGGTATGCTGGTGATAAATTCTTTCTGCCTGTATATCTAAGGAAGTCTTTCTTTTCTGTAAGACGTTTGTCAGGTATGCAATTCTAGGTTGACAGTGTGTTTTCAAGACTTTAAAGATGCTGCCCTACTGCTTTCTGGCTTGTATTATCTCCAGTGAGAGGTCTCTGTCCTTCTTTGTTCCTCTGAATATTATGGGTCTTTGTTGGCTGTGTTTTTGTTTTTGTTTTTGAGACAAGGTTTGGCTGTGTTTTTGTTTTTGTTTTTGAGACAGGGTTTGGCTGTGTTTTTGTTTTTGTTTTTGAAACAGGGTCTTGCTATGTCACTCAGGCTGGAATGTAGTGGTGTGATCATGGTTCACTGTAGCCTCTATCTCCTGGGCTCAGATAATCCTCCCACCTCAGCCACCAGAATAGCTGGGACTACAGGCACGTGCCACCATGCATGGATGATTTTTTAAATTTTTAGGAGGTCTCACTATGTTGCCCAGGTTGGTCTCTAATTCCTAAGCTCAAGGAATCCTCCTGCCTTGGCCTCCCAAAGTGCTGGATTATAGATATTAGCTACTTTGCCTACCCTGTTGGCTATTTTTTAAGATTTTATTACTAGTTTTAAGCAACTTGTTTTGATGTTTGTGGTGTGGTTTGTTTGTGGTGTTTTTTGTTTGTTTGTTCATTTTTGAGTGGAGTTTTGCTCTTTTTGCCCAGGCTGGAGTGCAATGGCTCGATCTTGTCTCACTGCAACCTCTGCCTCCTGGGTTCAAGTGAGTCTCCTGCCTCAGCCTCCCAAGTAGCTGGGATTATAGGCACCCACCACCATGCCTAGCTAATTTTTGCATTATTACTAGAGACAGCGTTTTACCATGTTGGCCAGACTGGTCTCGAACTCCTGACCTCAGGTGATCCGCCCACCTCAGCCTCTCAAAATGCTGGGATTATAGGTGTGAGCCACTGCGCCCTGCTTTTTTTTTTTTTTTTTTTTTGAGACAGAGTTTCACTCTTGTTGTCCAGGCTGGATTGCAATGGCGTGATCTTGGCTCATTGCAACCTCTGTCTCCTGGGTTCAAGCGGTTCTCTGCCTCAGACTCCCAAGTAGCTGGGATTACAGGTGCTCGCCACCATGCCCATCTAATTTTTTCATATTTTTAGTAGAGAAGGGGTTTCACCATGTTGGCCAGGCTGGTCTCGAACTCCTGGCCTCAAGTGATCCGCCCATCTCGGCTCCCAAAGTGCTGGGATTACAAGCCTGAGCCACCACACCCGGCCTGTTTGTCTGTTTAGTGCTGAGTTTGAATTGCTTGTGGATCTATAAGGCTCTAGTTTTCATCAAATTTGAACATTTCCCTCCATATCACTGATGTTCTGATTTAATTTTTAAGAGTAAAATTTATTCTGTCTTTGTTTTGTCATCTGTGCTATTTCTTCTTTTTCTTTTCACTGTAGATCAGATTTTCCTTCTTTGAATGCCTGTCAGCCAGTCATTGTGATGTTTACCTTGTTGGGTACTGAATTTTTTCATTCCTTTAAATGTCCTTAAGGTTTGTTCTGGGACACAATTCCTTGGGAACAGTTTGATCCTTTTAAGACTTCTTTTTGAAATTTTTTTTTTTGAAATGGAGTCTTGCTGTGTCCCCAGGCTGGAGTGCAGTGGTGCAGTCTCAGCTCACTGCATGCAATTTCTGCCTCCTAGGTTCAAGTGATTCTCCTGCCTCAGCCTCTCGAGTAGCTGGGACTATAGGCTCACACCACCACGCCCAGCTAATTTTTGTATTTTTAGTAGAGATGGGGTTTCACTATGTTGGCTGGGATGGTCTGAATCTCCTGACCTTATGATCCACCCATCTCGGCCTCCCAAAGTGCTGGGATTACAAGTGTGAGCCACCTCGCCCAGTCCTTTTTGAACTTTTTAAAGGCAGAACCAAAGTAGTCTTTAAACCAAGGATAATTTTTTCCCATTATTGAGGCAATGCCATTTTGAGTACTTTATTACCTCTATTATGATGTCTTTCAAATCTGACATAGGAACACAAACAGCCGTTATAGGCTTTGAGAAATGTTTTAAATAATCCTTTCTCTTGGTTTTTTCCTCTGGCTTGGGGTAGTCTAATCACATGTATGTGTTTATCAGTGCTCAGCTATACAGATATTTACTGGTAGCCCTCGGCAGATCTCCAGAGCTCATTTGCTGTCTATGTAGTTCTTTCCTCTCCATTACTTTACCCTGTGAGTTCTAGCCACCCTGTTCTCCTTAAATTCCCTCCCATCTCCTCCCCTCCCTTCGCCTCCTCCCCTCCCCTCCCTTCGCCTCCTCCCCTCTCCTCCCTTCGCCTCCTCCCCTCCCCTCCCTTCCCCTCCTCCCCTCCCTCCCTTCCCCTCCCTTCCTCCCTGCTCCTCCCTTCCCCTCATCCCCTCCCCTCCCCTCCCTTTCCCTCCCCTTCCTTTCCTTCCCTTCCTCCCCTTTCCTTTCCTCCCCTCCCTTTCCCTCCCTTCCTCCCTTCCCCTCCCTTTCCCTCCCTTCCTCCCCTCCCCTCCCTTTCCCTCCCTTCCTCCCCTCCCCTCCCTTTCCCTCCATTCCCCTCCTCCCCTCCCCTCCCCTCCCTTCCCTTCTCTTCCTCTCTCCTCCCTTCTCTTCCTCTCCCCTCCCTTTTTTAAGAGACAGAGGCTGGCTGTTTCCCAGGCTGCAGTGAGTGGTTGGCTCACTGTACCCTCAAACTCCTGGGCTCAAGTGATCCTCCCACCTCAGCCTTCCAAGTAGCTGGGATACAGGCATACACCACTGCACCTAGCAAATTTAATTTTTTTGTATAGACAAGTCTTGCTGTGTTGAACAGACTGGTCCTGAGCTCCTGGCCTCAAATGATCTTTTTGCCTTGGCTTCCCAAAGTGCTGGGACTACAGGTGTGAGCCACCGTGCCTAGTGTACTCTTTCCCTTTAACTCATGTAATTTTAATTCCAGATTCTGTTTGGGTTTTCTTCCATCTACTTTGTGGCCTAAAAATTCTCTCCAGGCAATAAGCTGGGTCAGTCATAGGCTCACCTTGTTTTCTTCTTAGAATCAGTGTCCTACACTGCCTATTGTCTGTCTGAAAAACAATATTTTATATACTTTGTCTGATTTTTTAGTTATTTAAGATGAGAGAGTAAATCTGGACTCTGTTACTCCATCTTGGCTAGCAGTGAAAATAGGATAAGGGGGCAGAGAGAGCTAATAAAAAAAGAAAGTAAGAGAAGGGTAGGAAATATTGTCAAACCTTCCCCTAAACATAAATTAAAATAGGAAATATTAATAAATGTTTTAAATTTAACTGCATCCTCTGAAAGTCTGGAGCTTGGCTTATTTTAATATGTAGTAATATTCAGAAAAGGGCAGGACACAGTGGCTCATGCATGTAATCCCAGCACTTTTGGAGGTCAAGGTGGGAGGATTGCATGAGCCCAGGAGTTCAAGACCAGCTTAGGCCACGTGGCAAGACCCTGTCTCTAGCAAAACTTAAAAAATTAGCCAGGCATGGTGGCATACACCTGTAGTTGTAGCTACTCAGGAGGCTGACGCAGGAGAATGGTTTGAGACCAGGAGGTTGAGGCTGCAGTGAGTTCTGTTTGTCCTGTGTACTCCAGTGTGGGTGACAGAATGAGGCCCCGTCTCCAAAGAAAAAAAGAAATGTTTACACTATTAACCCTAGAGTTTTTCCTGGTGAATTTTGTTTGTTGCAGTGTTATAGTAATTGATTATTTGATTTGATTTTGTTCAATTTTTTTTAACTTTCAAAAAGGTATTTACTAATATGTTAACATTTCAGCAAATTTATTGCAATGGGTTTAAAAGGCAGGCAGACACTCATAAGCTATTGGGTAACAAAGGGGTTGTATATAGTTATAAACTGTTACATAGACCTGCAGGGTTTATTGAATAACTTAAAAACCACAAAAGATACTAAACTTATAGTATTTCTGAATGTTAAACTTTTAAACTGTTTCATTCTGTCCTAGTAAGTTCTTAACTTTTTTTTGGAAAGTGTTCTCAAACCTCAAAGTTGAATTAACAGCATGAAAAGCCCTGTTAGTAAAAATATACAACCAAAAGAAGATCTAGAAATACTGATTAGACTTGAGACCTTTGGAGATCACTCACTTTACTTGAACCAAACACTGCAAACTCAGGAAAGTTTGCGTATCTTATCCTCATATGCAAATGAAGCTAATAATGGTACCTACTTCAGGGTTGTAAAGATCATGAAAATGGGATTCTCAAGCCTGGAGAGATTTTGTCCCCCAGAGGATATAATTTAATACTATCTAGAGACATTGCATGTCAGAGCTCAGAGTGGTGGTAAGGGCGGAAGGTTGTTGTGGGTAGAAGCAGGAATGTTGCCAGATAGCCTGTGATGCACAGGATAATTCCTCACAACAAAGAATTATCTGGCCCTAAGTGTCAATAGTGCCTGACAAACCCTGATATAAAGTGTCTATCCTGAAATAGGGCCAGGATACTAGATGACTTAGTTTCTGCCATCAGTAGGGGCTCCTGTTGGTAGAAAAATGAAGCTTTCCACTTGAAGGTTTTTTTTTTTTTCAATTCCTAGTCCAGCCTAGGAATTGAAATTTTTTTTTTTAAGAGAAAGAATAAAAATGTTAAAAAATTAATCTTTTTTTTAAAGAAAAAGGATAAAAATACTTCATAATCGAATAACTTGAATATTCCCCCCTTTTATTTATCTATAAAAAGTGAAATGAGAGAGAGGGGAAAAGCAGTAAAAGTCATGGAGAAATAAACTTACATTTGTTTATAGCTGTCAATTTTAATAAAATGTTTATATAGTAGAGAAATTTCCGATGTTCAAATTAACTTCAATTCTGAAAACTCATCTATGTTTGAAAATACACTCTAACAGGGCAAACTCATAAACATGTCATTCTTATGTTATCTTTTATCTTAATCATTTTTAATATTGTTAGCATTTTTATTTTTTCCTTTGGAATCTTTGCAGACATTGTAAACATTTCTTAATTTTTGTGTGTGTGTTACTCTTTCTATAGGTGTTACCTCATTTTGAAAGTCTTGGGAAACAGGAAAAAATTCTTAACAAAATGTCAGCTTTTCAGAATCATTGTCCACATTTGGATTCAGTTGGTGAAATAACAAAAGAAGATTTGATACAAAAATCTCACGTAAGAAACAGGTTTTTTTTTTTTTCCTTAAAAACCTATTTTCACTTTTCTCTTCAATATGTAATTTTCATAAATTGGTATAATACTCTATGTTTATGAGCCCTATTTAAAAAATATGTATGATGTCATTAGTGAATTGTATGTGTTTGTGTCAATATATCCAATGTTGTCTTTTTAATTTCTTTTTATAGGGTACTTGTCAGGATTGTAAAGTCAGAGGACCAAATCTTTGGGCATGCCTGGAGGTGTGTATATGTTTTTCACTGAAAAGAATACTATAATAATCATAAATTTAGATCTGAATAATGATAACCAGAAAATTTTTGACACTTTAAGTGATTTTTGTAAATTAAACTTAAGGTCATTATTGAGAAGAAAATATTAAATTTGGAAAGATCTAAATTTAAAGTGCTTTTGGAGAGAGATCCAAGATGGCCGATTAGCAACAGCTCAGGAATGTAGCTCCCAGTGAAAGCGCAGAGAACGAGTGGACGCCGCACTTTCCAACGAATTTTTGTTGCCCACAGACCGGGAGATTCCCGGCAGAGGAGCCAC
>CAUYQU010087644.1:0-32951 GCA_963574635.1 Cheracebus regulus | reverse complement strand
TACACTGTCAATATTACACAGATCGACGAGATAGAAAATTAACAAGGATATCCAGGACTTGAACTCAGACCTGGAACAACTAGACTTAACAAATATTTACAGAACTCTCCTCCCCAAATCCACAAAACATACATTTTTCTCAGTATCGGATTATACCTATTTTAAAAGTGACCACATAATTAGAAGTAAATCACTCCTCAGCAATTGCATAGCATTTCACAGGTTTAAATAAAATATTGGTAGTCTGCTTATTTGTTATTTCATCCCCTATTCCTTCCTGTCTCCATTGTTAAGCATAATTATTGGCATAAAAGAGGTTTTTAATACCCATTTTTAGATTGCATTCTAGCCTGGGCAATAAAACAAGAATCCCAATCTCTCTCCCTCTTTCTCTTCGTCTTTCTTTCTCTCTTTCATTCTTTTTTTTCTTTCTTTTGCTGTTTCTTTTTTTCTTTCTCCTTTTCTCTCTTTTTCTTAAAAAAAAAATAGTTTGAGGTTCAAAATCATCTGTATCTTCCCTCGCCTTTCTTCCTGGCAATGATTAGCTAACAAGGCCAGTGTCTGCTCTGGTCATATCTAGCTCAAGAAAATGAAATTACATCATCTGGGTATAAAGGAATGCTTGTCTTTTGTTAATTCTTCTCTGGTGTTTTCTTGTCTGTTTCACCCCACAGTCACAGAGCAAAGGGGCAGGAGAAAAAACAGATATGTAGAAGGACTGCTCCTCATCACAGCTCAGCATCCACCTCCATCCTCCATTTCATACAAACACACACGCCTGTGAGTTCTATCTCAGAGCAGAAACACTCTGCACATTCCCAACCCTGTTTGGAGCTTCCTTATTTTGGTTCTTGTTTGCAGTCTCAGAGAAAAAGAGACTGCCTTTCCTCTGAACTCATTTACAGCACTCCCCTTTGCCTCTCCTGTGGCCTCACAACACAACCTTGGAATATACTTAAAAGAGAAACTAAAATTGTGATGTAATACCAAAAGTGCCTTTTCAGGAATTTGGAACATATTTAAAGAAGAAAAAGGTTTTTGGGAGGCATTTGTTGCTAGCAGAGAAGATAGCCCTGTCCGATAGCCCAGTACATTGATCTGTTTGGAAACACAAAGTTTAAAGGTGAATTGAAGGGTGTTTCCCCTTGAAGAAAAGGCAGCTCGGATCTCTAAGTGAAATCTATGAAGAAAGAGGTGAGGAGGAACGAAGAGAAAGGAAAGAAGAGAAGAAGAGTTTGAAGCAGTGAATGGAACACAACATACATGGTGTCTCACACGTGGTGGAGTATTTCAAGGGACTTCTACAAATAAGGATGACTAATGTTCAATTTTATTTATTTTCTTTCTTCTTTTTCTCTTCCTATGATCAGCTGAAATGATTAAGGCTTATTTTAAATTGATCTATTGCCACTGTGTAATTCCTGTTTCTGTTTGTAAACTTTTAGTTGTGGCTACATAAATAAAGGCTTTTGAAAGTGAAATTTTGTTTGTTTGTTGTTTTGGGGTTTTATGGAAATCAAATAAAGGGAGCCAAATTTCTCATCACGACATTGGCAGGGCTGGTCCATGGGCCTGTCGTGATGAGCCAGGTATTTGACTGAACTGAGTCCATGACATGAGAAGCTCTGAGCCAAAGTGACCTTAATATCATAACTCCCCTGGGAAGTTCCCCCAAATTAGGGGAAGGCATTGAACTTCCTGGAAGTTGCAGAATGAAGATTTGAGCCAGCCCTTTCTGGATCTAAAAAGGCAAGGAGAGCCCAGCTGAGATCTGAGTTGTACATATTTATGTGTGATCTTGCTTTCTCCTCTCTATCAGACCTGAGTCAAAAGGGACCCTCACTTTTGCAGAATCTCTATAGGCAGCTTCCCTTCTAGGTCCAGGACAGATAAGAGAGTATGTGCATTTTGAGGAAGAAGATGTTAGAGACCATGCCTTCGGGGCTGCAGAAGGGGAGAGGGCACGGGAGAAATGATTGGCAGATTCACCTTCACACACTGTGAGCAAGAGGTACCTGCTTGTTTTCTCTGACCATGACATCTCTGAACGTAATTATTCTATTTTTACTTATTCACTTGTTTAACAGCTGTCTGAGACATAATTTCTGTATCGTAAAATTCATGTATTTAAAGTGCAAAATCCAATGGTCTTCAGTAGATTTACAAAGTTGAGTAAGCATCTCCACTATCTAATTTTAGAAAAATTTTGTCATTCCAAAAGAAACCCAATATACGTTAGCAGTTACTCCCCAATTCCTCTGCCCTAACTGATCTAGACAATACTAATATATTTTCTGTCTCTGTGGATTTGCATATTTTAGATATTTTATATAAATGGAGTGATACAATATGTGAGTTTTTGTGCCTGGTTTTTCTCACGTAGCATAACTTATTCAAGCTTCATACTTGTCGTATCTTGTATCAGTCCTTCATTCCTTTTTATGACTCAGTAATGTTTCATGGTACGGCTATATCACATTTTGTTTATCCATTTGCCAGTTGACGAACATTTGGGTTGTTTCCACTTTTTGGCTGTTATGGATGATACTGCTGTGAATACTAGAGTGTGTGTTTATGTGGATGTATGTTTTTATTTCTCTTGGGTAGATATCCAGGAGTGGAATTTCTGGGTCATATGGTACAAAACATAATTATATTTAAATAAATGACTGCCTTTCTATTCTTCCCATTTTTTAAACTGACAGCTTTTTCATTTCTCCCTAGTATCAGAGGGTCTCTGTTCTCACTTGGCAAATAGCCCAAAGAAGAGCCACTAAAAGGAGTGGCAAAAAGGGCAGGTCTGCACTGGGACTCGGGTAGGAAATAAATTGAAAGAGCATGAATATCCTCCTTTCTCCCCTCCGAGGAAGCCAGGACAGCTGCTGCCTGGTCATGATCATTCGGCATGCAGCCTCCTGCTGGAGTGCTAGCAATTGGACGAATTTCCTGGGCTCCCTGCCACAGAGATAACTTGTTCCAGCCTCTTATTTACACCTCCATCTGGCACCCCAGCGGGGGATCTAGCACAGCTAAGAGTCAGCTGTGCCACGAAGGACAGGCGTGCTGGGGTGCAGGCCAGCCACACACCTTGAATGATGTGGTGGAGGGGTGCTAACGAGGTCAGCTGTCTGCCTGCCTGGCAGGTTGGGTCTTCCAGCTGCCCAATCTGCTTCTAACTCAGGAAACATGGGTGCAAGTCCTTATCTCTTTATTCATCTTCCCTCCTTCATTCCTTTTCACACTTTCCACAAATAATATTGCCATCCTCTCTATTTTCCTCAAACTCGCTTCTCCTGCTCTCCACCTTTTCTGAGTGTAACTTACACCCTCCTTTGGTTTATGTAACAGAGGATGAAGTCTTTCTTTATTTACAGCTCCCCATTGTCTTCTACAGGGGTACTCTTCTTGGATGCATGTATACAAGCTCTGAGATGAACTCAGGGTCCAGCTTCATTTTCTACATAATAAATGGGGAAATCTTTTGAGGGTGGAAGTGGAATAGAAGGATTTCAGATGAGGGACATGGGAGATAATGAGATTGAACACTGTGGGAGCAAAAAGTTTGAAAGGGCTTTTCTTTGGTGACAGACAGGAAGAAGGGAATGTGGAGACTATGGAAAGGAGAAAGGCATAGTGACAATGGTCATCACAGGACCTGTTATTTATATGGTACTTCCTTTGCTAGGCATATGTTTACTGCTTTGATTTATTATTCAATCTAATCCTCCAGCAATGTTGTCAGGTAAGTTTTATTATTTTTTGCTGAGGAGGAAACTGAGGTTCAAAAAGTTTAGAGAACTTCTCCAAAGTAACTGTGCCTGAAAGTTCTGAGCTGGAATTTGAAACAAGTTTAATCTGACTTCAGAGTCCACATTCTTCCTAACTAAATTATACTGACCTTCCAAGCAGGTGTATGGCTGGACCTTCTGAAGGGCAGAGAGTTAAATTTGTAGGTGACTGGATTAATAACCTGGGAAGCGGAGTGGCCCCATTCTTCACCTTGTGTGAGAGCAAGTAGCATTGAGGTGGCCACTAACTGGCCTGCCACTGGCACTCACTGCTGGCTGCTTGCCCCTTGCCAGTCTCGGCCTTTTAGCCAGACTTTCAGGAAAGTGTAGTTCTGGATCCAGCCAGGCTGGCATTCTTCATTCCTAAAGGGGGCTGAAGTGAGACACAGGAAATCAAATAGCTGGGGGAAAAGAGGCAGGACATTAGAACTACCCACTTCTTCCATACATGCCAGCATTGTGAAGATTTCTAGGTAAGAGTTAATAAATAATCCATACCAGCAGCACTTCTCAACAGAAAACATTTTATCTTCCAATCTAAGTTTATTATATAACTGTTTAAAATTATTTTCTTTTTCCTAGGATAACCATGTATCTCAAAAACATGCAACTGGAGCAGCAAAGACCATAGAATATCACAGCTAGAAGAGATCCCCGTTTTGCTGTATAGATAAGGGTTCAAAGCCCCAGGTGGCTTAAGAGTCACAGATCTGTGTTTCAGACCCTACTCTGCTTCCTACTAATGATGGGACCTTGGGGAAGATACCAGATCATCTCCCTCCTTTCCAAAACAATGCCTACCCTGCTGAGGTAGTGGAGATTAAATGAGGTAGTCTAGTGCCCAGAAAAGTCTCCCTAACAGTACGTGCTCAACAAATGGGAATACACTCCAGTGGGCAATGTCATGAAGGCAAAGCTAGGGCCAGAACTTTGTTTTCTGATTCTCAAACTTGTGTGTGCATGCGTGCATATGTGAGTGTGTGTGTGCATGCATATGTGCACACACAGGCACCAGGAACTGTGTAATGCTCGCTTTATAATGCTTCACACTTATGTAGGTCTTTGTAGTTTTCAGAACACTCATTTAGATGATATGATTAGATCACTGCAACAACACAGTAAAATTAGGCATTAGCAGTATTACCAGGCCACTTTACACATCAGAGAAGGGAGGCTAGGAGAAGGGGACTTCATTCGGCCTGATGACCAGTCAACAGCAGAACCGGACTCAGCATCCAGACACCTCATGCCTCCTCATCCACAGGTTTTTTTCACCCTAGCTTAAGGCCATCTCACCTAAATGCCAAAGAGTTTTAATGAAAGAGATAAGGAAGAGTAAAATAAATACTATGCTGGGGTCATAAATGACCTAGGTAACTGACAACCTGATTAGATAGTGAGGGAAAAATTGAACTTTGAGATGATTGAGCAAAAGGCAAAGAAAAACACACTGACAAGGCAGTTAACAGCCCAATTAAAGAAACATGGGGAAATGGGGGTTGGTGGACACTTCAGACCACTGTGTAACTTTCCTGTCAGCTAAATACTCGTCACTGAGTATGAAGTTATTTCCTGTTCACTCTGCCTCTGCAACATCCTAACTGCACCTCCACATTTCCTCAAACAAGGAAATCCTCCAGTTCTTCAACACAGTTCAAGCATCAGCTTTACTCTTCTTTTTTTTTTTTTTGAGACAGCGTCTCACTCTGTTGCCCAGGCTGGAGTGCGGTGGTGTGATCTCTGCTCACTGCAACCTCTGCCTCCTGGGTTCAAGCGATTCTCCTGCCTCAGCCTCCCAAGTAGCTAGAACTACAGGTGCCCGCCATCACGCCTGGCTAATTTTTTTTTTTTTGTATTTTTAGTACAGATCAGGTTTCACTATATTGGCCAAGCTGGCCTTGACCTCCTGACTTTGTGATCCGCCCGACTCAGCCTCCCAGAGTGCTGAGATTAAAAGCGTGAGCCACTGTGCCTGGCGTAATCTTTAGTCTCAAGGGGATATTTTTAAGCCCCAGAATTTGGATACTCTTGAATTTACTTACCCTGGATACTTGAATATACAAGGCACTCGAATGTTCCTAGAATACACAGAGTTCAGATTTCTTAGTGATGAAGAGCACCTAAAAAATTGCCACAAGGAAATGAAAGGGGACCCATGATTCTTCCCTTCTCATATCTGCTGCACCCCAGTGGCTGCTACTCCTGGACCTCTTGCTGCTCCTTTAAAACTATACCATCAGATTCGGAGCATCTTCAAAAACTATCACGTCTCTCTCACAAACTGACGTCTAATACTCCAATTCTATAAACAGACTAAAACACCATTGGGTTGTACATTTTAAATGGGTGAATTGTATACTATGTGAATTCTATCTCAATAAAACCAGGAGATAATTAAAAGCAGAGTCTAAATAAAGATATTTGTACTCCCATGTTCATAGCAGCATGATTCACAATAGATAAAAGGTAGAAGCAACCCAAGTGGACATCAACAGGTGAATGGATAAACGAAATGTAGTATACAATGCAATATTATTCAGCTTTAAAAAGGAAGGATATTCTAACACATGCTACAATATGAATGAACCTTGAGGATATCATGCCAAGTGAAATAAGCCAGATACAAAAAGACAACAACTATATGATTTCACTTGCATGAGGTACATAGAGTAGTCAAATTCATAGAGAGAGAAAGTGGTTGCTCGGGGTGGTGGGGAGGATGAATGGAGAGTTGTCGTTTAACAGTACAGAGTTTTAATTTTGCAAGATGAAAAGAGTTCTGAAGATTGGTTGCCCAACTATGTGAATACACTTAATGCTACTAAGCTGAACACTTAAAAATGGTTAAGATAGTAAACTTGGTGTTATGTGTATTGTACCAGAATTTTCTGAAAGTAGGGAGGCTATGGTTCTTGTGTACTGTTGCAAGGCACTATAGTCTGGATTCCTGTGAAATTCCAAATGAACAATGATAGAAGAGCTTTCAGAACCTAGCATACTTTTAGAAGAAAGGAGTGTTCATATTATACTTATTATTAATTTCAAAGTTCTCTGAGATGAGAATTATAAGCCAGTTACTCCAGACTTTTCTGAGATTGATACTAATATACACCCATATTGTTACTCATATAGCTATTGATTCATTGATTTAACAAAAGTTGATTGGGTGTCTAATGTGTTCTAGGCATGGTGCTGGATAATGAAGAAACGTTGGTGAAATACTACCACCCCCTACCCACATAGGTCTTACAGTCTGACAGATTGAATCAATTGACTTGGCCTTTTAAAAAATCTCAAATATTTGGGTTTTTCATAGGACTTTTCTTTCATGTTACTTCACACAGTCATCCATGAACACTGCAGTAACAACAGTAAGAATCTCGTTATTTTTATATGCATTCCCGTATTGTGTTTGATTTGATTTAATTCTCAACTTCAATCTTTCCTTCCTTTTAAAATGTAGTTTTTTTTTTTTTTTTTGGAGACAGAGTCTTGCTCTGTCACCAGGCACTCGGCTGGAGTGCAGTGGCGTGATCTTCACTCACTGCAACCTCGGCCTCCCGGGTTCAAGCAATTCTCCTGCCTCAGCCTCCTAAGTAGCTGAGACTACAGGCGTGTGCCACCACGCCCAACTAATTTTTTTTTGTATTTTTAGTAGAGACAGGGTTTCACCATGTTGGTCAAGATGGTCTCGATCTCTTGACCTTGTGATCTGCCTGCCTTGGCCTCCCGAAGTTCTGGGATTACAGGCGTGAGCCACCGTGCCCGGCCTAGAATGTAGGTTTCTTGAGAAAAGGCCAGTCTCAATCACCTTGTATCCTCTAAAAAGTCTTCATAGCTAACAAAATGGCTTATACACATAAAAGCAAAACACTTTTAAGAACTGTGCTGAGAAAACACAGCTCTATCTCTAGACCAAAGTAATAACTGCTGATTTTGGGGTTTTGAAACTATTCCAACCACCAATACAGATTGCAATATGATAAGGAAATATCTGTACCACAGTTTGGAAAACATATTTTAAAATGCCAATCATGATTCTTCCAATTGCATTGTGTAATGTGATCTCTTTTAATGAAAGTTCTTTCTCTATAATATTACCAATTCTACAGTAAGCGTAACTCTATAATATGTGATATTTATTTGCACGTACAAGTTTGCTTATGACTCAGACTTCATGCTATACATTAATCTCATGGCCTGTGGATTCACTTACACAGATACCACATTCAAACTAGAAGAAATATCTAGAGTTGGGCAGAGAGTGGAGAATAGGCCATTGTTAGAAGTATTGACTGTAATGATCATGAATAGTATTGTTGTCATATTGCCTATTAAAAGATTCTACGATCAAAGGCTTCTAAACCAGAGTTATGCATTCAGATCTCACTATCTAATGAAAACCCATTCTGTACAAAGCCCCACTCACATATTATTTCATTCATGCTTCATCATACATTTCCGATGGAAGCATTCCTAGTTCATTTTACAGATGGGGAAACTGTGGATCAAGGTTGAAGAATTTCCCAAATCTTTCACAGCCTCAACATCCAATGCTGTTTCCACATATAATACTCAATTTTGAACATTTTATTGAAGTAGGAGACTTAAAAAATAAAAATGAAAACAAAAACCCTGCACACAGTGTGTGTTGGTCAAGAGCTGCTGTTTCTCTAAGGTCCAGTAAGCCCTTAGCTTTGTTTTCCTGAACTTTGAATTTCAGTTGCACATCAAGCCCCAGAGGTGGGCAAACGCTGATGCTACAGGAACAGCAGCAAGTGACAGCACTCGGGGCAGGTGCACTCATGCTGTTCTGACATTCCTAGCCAGGCTGTTGTTCACGTGAAACCATGCCCAGCTAACCAAGGACACCTAGGTCTGCCGACGCAAGTCATTTCTCCCTGATTAATGAAGGTTTAATGTCCAGGGTTATAAACTGCTGAGAGTGCAATAGGGAAAGAGCTAATTTATGAGTCTCCGGTTACCAAAATGTAAGTAACTCTGCTTTAGATCACTATCTTGGAATGAGACAAACTCTCCAACTACCTGTACTGTGACTCTGGACAAGTTACTTGCCCTCTCTGAACCAGAGTTTCATTATACATAAAATGGGGATAATGGCCGGGCGTGGTGGCTCACGCCTGTAATCCCAGCATTTTGGGAGGCCGAGGCGGGCGGATCACGAGGTCAAAAGATCCAGACCATCTTGGCCAACATAGTGAAACCCCGTCTCTACTAAAAATACAAAAATTAGCTGGGCGTGGTGGTGTGCGCCTGTAGTCCCAGCTACTCGGGAGGCTCAGGCAGGAGAATTGCTTGAACGCGGGAGGCAGACGTTACAGTGAGCCGAGGTCGCACCACTGCATTCCAGCCTGGCGCCCGGCGACAGAGCGAGACTCTGTCTCCAAAAAAAAAAAAAAAATGGGGATAATAAGCCTTTCTACAGAAAGGCATTGAAATTGGAGGTAATTTATGAAAAGAACCAAGTACATCATAGGATCTCACAAAAAAGATAACTGTTATTGTTGTATAACAAGAATAATTAGTACTAGTAGCATCTCTCAGCAGGTGGAATGTTTTAGCTTTGGTTCTGACCACCCCAGCCCTCTCTCCCAACAACTTTCATTACACCCACTCTCTTCTTTCATCACCATCCACCTCTTATTCCTCCATTCTCCTTTATCAAAAACCATGAGGATGAAACCTCACATAGCCCCAAAGCTGGTCACATTGGTCTGAAGAATCAGGTACCAGATGCTTGAATGAGCCCAGGTGGAGATGGAGAAACCAGGATATGTGCTGTGCCATCAGATAGTAAGTGGAGTCAAGGGAGCTGATAAGACCTTTCCCTGGTCTAACTCTCTATTGTCCTCAGGACAGGCCTTGGTCAAAACTTCCCTAGCCAAACAGCCTCAATATTGTATTTCAAATACTTCAGTTTCCTTCAATATTTACATTCAATGATGAATACTTACCACTTTCAGAAGCTGACTAAACCTAAACTCTATTTAGACCACCTAGTTCTGTTTCTTTTTTCCTTCATTTTGTTGACATTTCACCTTTCAATCCATAAATTCTAGTGTTTCACTCTGTACCATCAAGCATCTTGGTTTTGTTTTCCATTTTATGAATTATTCCAGAGGAACATATTCATGAGAATTTACCCTTTTCTGTAATCATGGTCATTCCATCACTTTTAGATTTCCCTCCTTTATTTGCCTCATTTATCATTTGCCTCTGGAAGCATATAATATTTTTATTTGCCTTCTCTTGAATTAAATTTGGGTTTCATACTTAGGAAAAAGCCCTGCGGAATGAACCCATACCCAGACAGTGCCATATATTTAGGGATACTGATGGCTTAGTTCAATCACTTTGAGTTTAATTCTAGTTTTTACCAAATTTGAAGACAAAAGTACAAAGGTTGAAAGACAATGGGAATAAAGAACAATTATTCCTGGCATTAAATGCATCGGAAAGCCCAGCTAGATTTTGGAGGACTGGAAAGGGTGGGAGAGGCAATGAGTTTTAAAAACAGAATGTTTTGAATTTTATTTTCCATCTGGACAAAATTCACACATGAGAAATTCAAGGATTCAGAATCCATTTCTTTTATTAAAATATTATTTAAATTTAACTATAAATTATAGAGTAAACTGTTGGAATTGGCTACTAATGATATATTGAAGACAAATAATGAAACGGCATCGATTGGCTAATTTGGAAATAATGATTCTTGAATGCCTACTGCGTACAGACACTATAGAAACTCACTTAATGCTCCTATGAAGTCAAGATTCCACTTTACAAAGAAGAAAATAAAGGCTCAGACAAGTAAAAAGCAAAACCAAAAATGCTTCACCAAGTTTATGTGCTTGGTAAGTGTTACAGCTACACTAACATTCTTCCTAGTATCATTTAATGGACTCTAGAGCTCTGTCATTGACTAGCTGCATGACTTAGGGGAATCTCCTAACCTTCCTTGCCTCAGTTTCCTCACCTGTAAAATGGAGGGTCTGGATTAGGAACTACGTGGTCTGAAGACATTCCTTGCAGCTTTAACATTCTACGAGCATAGGAGTGTATGAGCATGATTGTAAGGATTGGTTGTTTACGAGCCAATCAGAGATGTTGAATAAACACCTCCCTACTAGGTCAAGGTAGAAAGGGGAGGGCAAATGTTGAAAAAAAAAAAAAAAAACTTTGATGAGAAGTCTATAAAAATTGTGTGCTACCAAAGATCTGTCCTATTTGGCAGCTGCTGCCTCACTCACAGCTTTTGACATCTAGGAGGACTCTTCTCTCCCAAACTGTAAGTAAAAAAGCTTCCTCTGTAAACCTGGACTGTACCAGTGAATAAGGGGTTAATGACAGCACTAAGCTTATAGAGGGGAAGATTAGTGTGCCTTTATTTTAGAGAAAAACTTGTTCGTGACTGAAAACGTGATGGTTCTGCTTGGAGAGAAATGCATGTTTTCCTCCTTCTAAGCATAAATGCTCATTCACACCTTTCCTGGCTTTTTGAGAGGTGGCAAAATGCCCAGGATTGATTGCCAGTTACATGTGTTACCTGAATGAGGCCTTTGTGAGTCTCTGATCTAGGAAAAACCACTTGAACACAACTATCATTAGGTTCTAATCGGTTTTTGAGATTCCTGTTCATTTCAACTCTTGACTCTCTTTTCATAACAATGACTTATGTTAGTGGTTTATTTACATATCTATTGCCTTATGTCATTTTCTACATTCTCTTCCCACATGTACTGGTACTAACACTGAAGTTTCTTTGTCTCAGAAACAAACCCTTGGAGTGTTTTGCCCTTTGCCTTCACCCACTGCTCAAATGTGGAAATACAAGAGGGTTGGAAACTTCACAGACCATAGTCGTCATTTGATTATGAATTTCCAAACCCTTCATGTTTGACACTTTCTAGAACATTTCATGCTGGCCCCAGACACTGTGAAGACCCTACAGCTTAAGACAGTAGAAATGAAAAGGTTGTATATTTTGATACATTTGCTCTACTATCTGAAAAAATAGGCAGTTGTGAGACTATGTTACCTTTTTTTAAAAAAAAACTTCTCTTTAAATAGTTACCTAGGGCTCCATTAGCCAATTTGGATGCAGCAGTTCTTGAGTTCTGCTGCTCTGCTGTTCATCACTCTAGCTAAGGCACATCTAGGTAGCATCCAGGCCCAGGTTAGAGCCAGAGATACTGGGCCCTGGAATGGAGTATAGCTGCTGAAAAAAATCTAAGAGGTCCTTTGGCTTCAGTCCACGTGTAGAGGAAAGAGCGCTACTGAGGACTTTTTCTGGGCTGCTCCACATGTGTTGAAGGGCACTGGAAACCAGGCTGTCCTAGGGCTGCCCTAGATCATCCCACTGCACTTGTCACTGGGGCACTGGGGTGGAGAATGAAGCTATGGGCATTTTTATGCATCATATACAAAAGTGCTACATATAATGCCTAGAAATCCTAGGCTTTCAATAAATAAGTCTCCTCACATTTGTCTTAAAAATCCATTAGTCTTGTACATCGAGAAGCAAATGGACTCTCTGCTGCTTTCTATTTCTCCAGGAGTTAAATATCCATATGTTACAAATAATTGTGTTTTCACAGAACATCTTTAAGGAAGGCAGAAAGAACCATACCATAGGATTCTACCTGCTATTTTGCTGAAGGATTAGAAACAGAATTCTAAGTCATAAGCCAATAGGATGTAACTTGCAATCCTAGAACATTACAACTTAGAAGGCACATCAGACAGAGTCACTCTGGCCTCAGTTTCCTCATCTGTAAAGTGACAGAGTTGACACAGATATCTCTGAGGTCATTTGTAGCTTTGTTTTTCTGTAGTTACTTTCTGTTGTTAATACAACTTTCCTCCAGATTTATATACATATTACTTGTTGCATATATGTAATAAAGTGTGTGATAAAGAACTTATAAAATGAAATGTGGCCAGGTGCGGTGGCTCACGCCTCTAATCCCAGCATTTTGGGAGGCCAAGGTGGGAAGATTGCATGAGCTCAGGAGTTCAAGACAAGTCTGGGCAACATAGCAAGACTTCTTCTCTACTAAAAAATCAAAAAAATTAGCTGGGCATGGTGGCAGGCGCCTGCAGTTTCAGCTGCTTGGGTATCTGAGGTGGGAAGATCACTTGAGCCCAGGACGTCAAGGCTGCAGTGAGTCATGATCATGCCAGTGCACTCCAGGCTAGGCAACAGAGCAAGACCCTGTCTCAGAAAACAGAAAAGAAAGAAAAAGAAAAGAAATGTAAGACTCTTTCCACCCTATCCCATTCTTCAGAGGTAACCTCAGAGTTGTTACTTTTTGTTTATGTAGACACACAAACAGTATGAGTATATATCATTTTTTAATTTAAAAAATAGGAGGATAGTATATATTTTCTGAAACTTGCCTTTTTTCATTTAATAATATAATGTGAACAAGTTTCCATCACACTGAAAAAAGTTGGCCTGAGACCTCAGAGAGCAGAAGCTTAGGGACACTGAAATCATTCTGTGCCATTACCCATCCCAGGCTGGCCTCCTGTCTGCCAGTGTTGAACATTGGCCTGTGACCCTATTTTACAATTAACAGAGAGGTGACATTTATGCTAACGTGGAACAGACCTTTAATCCTGCTGTAGAAGTTTAACTCCCTGTAAACAGCATTCGTTCGAATTGACCTTTTCTCTGTTATTCTGACTGAGTCAGCACACCCAGATTGAAGAAAATAGTTTGGAAATAGGTAGAAAATAGAAACATGGAGGTACTTTAGATTTTTTTTAATTGAAAAAAATAGAATTAATACATTGCATTTTATAGTGCTTTGTAAAGCATCTTCATGTTTATCATGCAATTTAACAAATACATTTTGAGCAACTACAATGAGCAGGGTGCTCACAGATTGCATTGGAGTTACCTGGCAAAGGGACAACCGGAACAATCCTTATCATCATTTAATCCATAGTAAATGGAAACTCAGGAAGTTGCCTGACTTGCCCAAGGTTCCAGCTAGATTAGGCAGAGATGGTTCTTAAACCCAAGTCTGTCTGATCTACTAGGAGTAAACCTCTATATGAATATGTCAGATGTCTGAATTAGTAATGTCCATGGTATAATCAATCACCCACAGCCTAAGGTACTCTGGGGTGTCATCAAGGACATTAGGAGTCATCCAAAGGCCATTCTTTTTTCATTGAGCTCACTCTTTTCCTTGAATAGAAAGGAGTACTGTCCCTTATCTCAGTTTTGTGCCTTATTAGCTATTTTTCCTTGGACAAATAATTCACACTCTCTTATATTCTTTCCTGATCTATTAAATGGGAGGGAAGAAGATCCCAACCACCTTCTGGGATTATTTTGAAGAATAAATTATACACTGCATGTAAAGCCATTAGCAGAGGGTTTGACAGTACATGACTACTTGTTGTTATTATTATTACTGGGCTCATTTTTCCTTTTGTTTCATTAAGAAAACAGCTTTCTTTTTCAGTAATTCTCAACTCCTTGGTGCAAATACCTAAACTGAGAGAGAAAGTTTTCACCTTGCTCTGAGGGTCATCCCCAGCTTGGCTTTTTTCAGCATGATGATTTGGAGGCCAGGTCCAAAGCTAAAAATCCCTGACTCTAATATTACAGGCTGATATATAAACAGGGCAAACATGCTCTGCTGGTGGCTGGGATGTAATGGGCCTTAGAAGTTCATCTTCTCTACAAATTGCTGCCCACTAGTTTGTCCTATTACCCCAATAACAGCATTGCAGTTTCATTCTTTTGGGTTAAGACAAGAATCTCTGTTGAAATGGAGAGGCAACAATGAGGTCATCGGTTACACCTTCTCATGAATTAGCTCAGTAGCTACTGACTCTATATCAAGGGACAGAGTACTGAGAGCCTACCCTGAAGGGATGCAGAAAATCTGGAGAAATAGATTTGTCATGAGGATAGGACTGTATAGGGAGCTCTGCTTCACCAGAGCTGGGACCTTGGACAAGTCATTTAGCTTCTCTAAGTCTTAGCTTGCTCATTAATTAGTTGGGATAATACCTGCTATAATCACCTCAATGCCAGTGGATGAAATGAGACCTGAGGTGCCCCTGAGCTTCCAGGAAGTAATCTGTAGACATGGAGCATCCATCCTGTGTTGAGTGTATTGGAGGGAAAGAAGATCAGAAAAAGGAGGAGATCCTGGGATTGGATAGGAAGCTACCCAAGATACTCTTCACTACTATTTTTTCTTTGGTAGCCCAACCTATGCAAAAAACATTCTTTGTAACACTCAAGAGTGAAAGCTCTTTGAGCTTGCATTTTCAAGAACAAAGTGGCAGTCGAACAGGGGCAATGATTCCCTTCAGAGCACCACCACTAAGAGGGCCACTTGACTAGGGGGTCTTCAAGCCAGAGTCTCCCCTTGTTAAAGCAGTGAAGCTGGAGCAGGGACTGCCATACAACTTTAGCATCTTCACAGAAACCTGAGCACAGAGGCACTTAGGAAACATCCTCCCCAGTCTGCCCCAAGTGGTTTCAAAGATGGTTGAATATAAGGAAAAGGAAACTTGCACTCAACCCTCTAGCCCAAGGCCAAAGGTAGCTTCACGACTATGTATAGATTTCTCCTTTCAAGCTTGTTGCCTGGTGAATAATCTGTTGGGACTATAGACTAACAGAGCAAAGTGGAGGATAACTGCAGAGACCAAGAGCTTCATTGTCCTGGCCTCAAGCCATTAAGGAAATCCAGTGGCGTTTCCTTATCCAGAGAATAGAGAGACAGTCCATTACGGCAGTTCCCTCCATTAGTCATATTTTCATGGGTCACTAATTAGCTGGTTCAGTGTTAGGATTAATGATTCCAAAGGTCTCCTGGAAAGCATTCTGTCTAGGATCACCATGAACATTCAGCATCCCATCTTCATTCATTGCGGCTAATCGCAACTAATTAGTGATCGGGGAAAAGCACCCTCATTTGTTTATCCAGTTGTGGAAATGGGCCAGAGGGGCCACAGGGGTCTGCACCCCCAACTGTCTTGATCTTGCATCCAACTGAGCCACCCATGGTTCTGTGCACAACTCTTCTGCACTCTTTTCTAGACCTGTCACCATGGCCCACCGATTTCCAGCCCTCACCCAGGAGCAGAAGAAGGAGCTCTCAGAAATTGCCCAGAGAATTGTTGCCAATGGAAAGGGGATCCTGGCTGCAGATGAATCTGTAGGTGAGTGTGAAAAGCAGTCCCATCATATAACAACATATTATTTTTTCTACACTTAGTAAAAACAACTTGATAATCATATTTTTTTATGGAAGTCAAGGTTTATGTACACAGGAGTAGGAGCAGAAGACTCAGTAAGCGTAGAGCTTTTGCGTCCTGTAAGTAGCAGGCACATTTCTGAAAGCCACGGAAAGAGGCTCAAGCCCTTCATTTTAAGGTCCTTTGCCAGGGGTCATTTGAATTCAGCCTTGTATTAAGGCTAGAAACTTAGTAACTAACATAAGATCAGATACACAGAAATCTTCTGCTAATGAGAAGTCAGTTTAAAGTCAGTCAAGTCAGGAAAGGAGGGAAAGTATCTGCACCCAGAATAGGGCAGGACTTATGGATGAGAGAACCTCAGGATGCCACAAGGGACAGCTATGGCAGAGTTCCCCAGCCTGCCAGAAAATGACAGAAGCCTGAGAAACAAAAGTGGGCCCCATTCCTCCTTCTGTATGTACATCCAGAGAGACTGAGGACTGGATCAGGGAGGGCTAGAGAGGCCTGAGGGCTTTACATATCCACCTGGACCTCATGAAAGCTTCCACCCTGACCGCTACATGCCCAGCCCACACACTCCCTAACCAGCACCTGATAGCAACCAGGGTCTCCTCTGGAACACAAAAAATTGAGGCAGGAGCTTTGACTACCTGAAAGAAGCAAGGGAGCCTTGCTTTCCACTGTGGTGAGGGTCTCTGAGATGATGTGGAGAAGGACAACAGAAAAGCCCTGGCTTGCTCATTATGCTGCCCTCTGCCTTCCCACCATAGGCACTATGGGGAACCGCCTGCAGAGGATCAAGGTGGAAAACACCGAAGAGAACCGCCGGCAGTTCCGAGAAATCCTCTTCTCTGTGGACAGTTCCATCAGTCAGAGCATCGGGGGTGTGATCCTTTTCCATGAGACCCTCTACCAGAAGGACAGCCAGGGGAAGCTGTTCAGAAACATCCTCAAGGAAAAGGGGATAGTGGTGGGAATCAAGGTGAACACTTCCATTCACACCTCACCTCTGCCTTGTCCTAGGCAAACTCCCAGCACACTGGCAAGGGCGGGGCCAACACTCTGAACATTCTCCTCATCTAATTTCTTTTCTCACCCTTTTCCATTGCCATCTTCCCACAGACAACCAGATCTGCTACTAGATTTTTCCTCCAGTGCCCTCTTCTTTCACTCAAGTTTTCTACATCTTCTTAATCTCTTTGCATCTCAATCTCATTTCTTAAAATGGGATTCCTATTACTTAAAATGGGACTCTACCTCATAATGTTCTTACAGGGATGAAATGATTCAATGTTTCTAGGCTGGACGTGGTTGCTTATGACTATAATCCCAGCATTTTGGAAGGCAGAGGCAAGAGGATCACTTGAGCTCAGGAGTTCGAGACCAGCCTGAGCAACATAGTGAGATCTTGTCTTTAATAGAAATTTAAAAAATTAGCCAGGTGTGTTGGTGCATGCCTGTAGTTCCAGCTACTCAGGAGGTTGAGGCGGAAAGATTGATCACCTGAGCCCTGGAGGTCGAGGCTGCAGTGAGCTGTGGTCATACCACTGCACTCCAGCCTGGATGACAGAGTGAGACCCTGTCTCAAAAAAAAGAAGTTTATATTGCATAATTATTCAGTTAATGGTAACTATTATAATTATTAAAGCATTTACTATTCTATCCAATAACGCATAAACTTCTCAAAAGTGAAAACTAGTATCCATTGGCTGGGCGCAGTGGCTCATGCCTGTAGTTCCAGCACTTTGGGAGGTTGACGCAGGCGGATCACGAGGTCAGGAGATCGAGACCATCCTAGCTAACACAATGAAACCCTGTCTCTACTAAAAACACAAAAAATTAGCTGGGCATGGTGGCCACATGCCTGTAATTCGAGCTACTCAGGAGGCTGAGATAGGAGAATTGCATGAATCCTGGAAGTGGAGGTTGCAGTGAGCCGAGATTGTGCCACTGCACTCCACCTTGGGCAACAGAGTGAGAATCCATCACAAAAAAAAGAAAACTAGTATCCATTGAGTATGAGTGTTTACCATTCTAAGCACTCATTTAAGTCTCATAACCTCTGGTAGTAGACTCAATTATTACCCTTATTTAGAGATGAAGTGAGAAAACTGAACTACAAAGAATAACATAACTTGCCCTCACAGCAAGGCAAGGTCAGAGCCAGTTTAGGCTAATTCTCAAGGTCATGACCTTGGCATCTGCTATGTAGAGAGTAGAAGTTGTATCCTTATTCACTTTACCTCCTGTACTAACACAATACCTGGTGTATACAGGTGCTCAATAAATGTTAGGGTAGACACTCTCACATTGTAACTTCCAGGTAACTTCCCTTCTGCTATGTACTGCGCTGTGTCCTTCACAATGACTAATATAGTTTCTTAATTCAACTCCTTTGTCTATAAAAGAGGCAAGCTATTAGTTAGTTTCAAGAGTTCTGCTTGTGTTTTCCTGACATCTGACACCTGTGAATTACTTGTTAATTATTTGTATCCACAGTTAGACCAAGGTGCTGCTCCACTTGCAGGAACAAACAAAGAAACCACCATTCAAGGTAAGGATATTGCCCACTGAGATGCATCATGCCAGTATAAGCTAGAAATTAAGGCAAGTAAAGAAGGGAGCAACGAAAAACAAAACACAACTCTTACACTGGTCTTAGAGCCACACAAACCTGGTTTTGGATATCAGCTCCTCCATTTAACAAGTATGACCTTGGGCCAGTCACTGAAATGTTCTGAGCCCCAGTTCTCCGATCTTGAAATGGAGTAACTGTTGTGGGGATTAAATTAGACAACGTACATAAGATGCGTACCAAAATACCTTGCACAAAGAAGATTAAACTCTGCACCTGTAAGTATTATTTTTAGAAAAAAATCTATCAGTAGAAGAGTGGAAAGGCCCCACACTTTGAGATCAGATACACCTGGGTTTGAATCCTGGTTCTATCACATGCCACCTAGATAATTTTGCAAGGTACTTCTGCCCAAGTTGACAAGCATTAACCCACAACATTGGGTTAGCTAAGCAGAATTTGAATCCCAGCTCTGTCATGCTTTAGCAATTCAAACTTGGTAAAGTCGCTCAACCATTGAGTCTCAGTTTCCACATTTGTGAAATGAGTATCATATTAACTATTGGTTTCTTCTATTCTATATGTGGAGTAGATAGTATGTATATCAAAACAATATTTATTAAATCTAGGTCTTCTGGTTAAGTGTTGTGACTAATGCTTATATGCTTAGCTTTTTTCAGTCCTCAATCTCAGTGGATTGAAAGCTAAGCCAAGGGAGAACTCCTTCACTTTATCAGAGGCCGCATGGTTCAGGTACAAAGGTGCAAGGAAGCCTTTCTCTCTTTCATGACTTGCAGGGCTTGATGGCCTCTCAGAGCGCTGTGCTCAGTACAAGAAAGATGGTGTTGACTTTGGGAAGTGGCGTGCTGTGCTGAGAATTGCTGACCAGTGTCCATCTAGCCTTGCTATCCAGGAAAACGCCAACGCCCTGGCTCGCTATGCCAGCATCTGTCAGCAGGTGCTCTGCCTTCCCCTTGGGCTGAAAAAGACTAGGCTAGAGCTTTTCTTTTCAACTTTACTATAATTACACTTGGGCCCTTCTTTCCCTTCACCAGTATATCCTAGTGGCATTTTTCACAACTTTTTTGCTGTAGCCAAGTATGGTAGGAAAGATTTGGTCCCACAAGCCAGTAGGAGTTCAACTAAGCTATGAGTTCAAAGAATAATGTCATCAACTGCTGCCCTCTGTCAAAGCTCCATAACTGTCTTATAAGTGATCAGGCTTTTGAAGCCAGGTAACTTGCTTATCTATACTCCATAACATCCAATACATGATCTTCGTAGATTTCTAGCCGAAGAGTGACAGCTCTGACCAAGTGCTAATCCAAATAATTCCTTGGAGGATGACGACCAGATACTGAAGTTTCCAATGCATACTAAAATGTCTCTGGGTCCAAGTTAAGTTTGATTTGCTTCTGTGAGTACCATGTTGGAGTTATTAGAGTTGTGGACAGCGGTAGATTCCCATTAGAACTATAAACACTGCTTGAATTTCTTCATTAGCCCACACTAGAGGCATTTTTCTTAATGATGTATGCTTGAATGCCCTAAAAAGGTAGCAGCTAGGTTCTGGGGCAGTTAGAATAGTCTCTAGAAAGAGATATAGAAATTAAGTGTTTGTATTTATTTTTTACCCCATTCTGAAAAATTTCACTGGCTTTAAGTCACCTATGTGGTATTTCTCCATAATGGCTTCAATTTAAACCAATTGCAACTGCTGAATCTCCTCCTAAGGAAAGGATGACTGAGCACAGCTTCACTTTTGCCTCCCTGCTTTTCCTTCTTAGAATGGACTGGTACCTATTGTTGAACCAGAGGTAATTCCTGATGGAGACCATGACCTGGAACACTGCCAGTATGTTACTGAGAAGGTAAGTCTTAAATATAAAGTTCCCAATTCTAGTTTAAAAATCTTATTTTTAGGTAATAGCTGTCACTTAACACATAACAGCTGTTATATTTGAAGTAGTCTTTAGGTTGGACTCATTGCAGCGTTGAGAAGGTAGGGAGGTGTTCATCAGCCCTTTGCTTTTTTGGCACATGGTATGCTACATATAGAAAAAGCACAGGAGTTGCAGAACCAAGACTTGGGTGGGAGAATCCACTTTTCCACTTGTGAGATCTTGGGCAAGTCATATTATCTCTTTTGACTTCAATTCTATTACGTGTACACAAAGAAATACTAAAATAAGATATGTGGCTCAAATGAGAAGATGTAATTAGAAAGTACTTTATTCCATGTGATTTTCTAAATTAACCACAGTATATCTGAAAGAGGGTGGTTCTATTCATGCACTGTGAGAAAGTAGTGGAGTCACAATGTCACCTGACCTTAGTTTCTCTACATGGAAAATTATGTGGATTGAAATGCAATCTAAAAGCACTTCTGCCTCTGAAATGTATGCTTCTATGACTACTCAACTTCTGTAAATATGGACAGTGGAGGCCAGTTTAGATGACCCCAAATAGCTAAAGCAATGCAGTCTCAATAGCGGATGACATTGACCAAGGGAGTAATGGGAAGAAAGGAATGAAGGGCTTCTTGGAAGCAGAGCCGTGCCTGTCATTCATGCAGTGAATGAGAAGCTAGATTAGGGGTGGTGAAGACAGGCCAATTTGGTTGTGCTCAGTGGCTATGGATTGCAACACATTGGTCTGGTGAGGCTTGGAGGTTGTTTCAGAAGCTTTTGCCAAGTGACAAATGAGAATTCCTTTATCCTGTCTCCCTGCGGTGTAAATGTGCCAAGGTCATGTGAGTCTAAGATTAGCTTTGAGTTTCACCTGGTGGGACCTCTTGTCCTTCAGGTCCTAGCTGCTGTCTACAAGGCCCTGAATGACCATCATGTTTACCTGGAGGGTACCCTGCTAAAGCCCAACATGGTGACTGCTGGACATGCCTGCACCAAAAAGTATACTCCAGAGCAAGTGGCGATGGCCACCGTAACAGCTCTCCACCGTACCGTTCCTGCAGCTGTTCCTGGTAAGGCCTTCTTTCTTCTCTAACTCAAGGTCTTGGCCCTCATTCTTTGGAGAGCCATAAGCATTTGTGTTTGTTCAGGAATCTGCTTCTATTCATGAAACAAAACTCTGTTATCCCACAGGCAGCCAGCACTTCCCCTCCCACTTCAGAATACTAAGCATCCGAGTCTGCCCAAATGCGCACAATCCGTGTATTTCTTCAACATTTCACTGCCTTCTTTATGTATTTAAAGCCCTTCTCTCTAGCCCAACTAGCTTCAGCAAAAGCAAACTGATGTCTCTGACCCAGTTCAAGCAAATCAAACAGAGAAAAGACTGAGACATTGCATTTATGGTAGGTTCATTGCTTGCTTTCTCAAGCAGGGTACATAAAGTGGGACTAATAGAGCAAAATGGCTTCTTTTCTACCAGGCATCTGCTTTTTGTCTGGTGGCATGAGTGAAGAGGATGCTACTCTCAACCTCAATGCTATCAACCTTTGCCATCTACCAAAGCCCTGGAAACTAAGTTTCTCTTATGGACGGGCCCTGCAGGCCAGTGCACTGGCTGCCTGGGGTGGCAAGGCTACGAACAAGAAGGCAACCCAGGAGGCTTTTATGAAGCGGGCCGTGGTAAGATGCTACTACCTCTTATCTACTTGATGAAGTTCACATTTGGGGCTTGACTCTCTGACATGGAGAAGCATTGTTTTCTTCAGGCAATGCAGGTATCTACAGATAGTGTCTATTAGGCATTTGAAAATGTGGCGTTAGAGCTCAGTACGAGGATAGAGGCTAGAGAGAATTTTGAATTAACCGCACTAGTAGTATAGTTGATGACAATAGACTGAAGGACAATTTCAACAGAATCACTTCAGAGGGAAGGAGATAAGAGGACCAAGAACTGAACTTAAGATACTTTCAATTTTGGGGAGATGAAGAAGAGAAGCCACCAAGAAAAGCAGCATTTATATCATAGGGTGAACCAAGCATTATGGGAACAAAGAGTGAAGAATTTCTTTCTTGTTTTTTTTTTTTTTTGAGATGGAGTCTTACTCTGTCACCCAGGCTGGAGTGCAATGGCGCAATCTCGGCTCACTGCAACCTCTGCCTCCTGGATTCAAGCAATTCTCCTGCCTCAGCCTCCCAAGTAGCTGGGACTATAGGCATGCACCACCACGCCCAGCTAATTTTTGTATTTTTTAGTGGAGAAAGCGTTTCACCATGTTGGCCAGGCTGGTTTGGAACTCCTGACCTCAAGTGATCTGCCCACCTTGACCTCTCAAAGTGCTGAGATTACAGACGTGAGCCACTGTGCCCAGCCAAGTAAAGAATTTCAAAGGGCCAATAATAACATGCTATAGAGAGATTCAAAACAAAGGCCAAGAAAAGCCACTGAGATTGGCATTTAGGAGCGTATCAGTGACCCTTACTGAAACACTTGCAATAAAGAAGAAAGGAAAGGTGCCCATTCAAGAAGTTTTCCAGGAAAAGACCCAGAAAGGTTGCCAGGAGAAATGGGGACCACCAAAGTTTTTATTCAAATAAAAACCATAACTTTAAAAATACCCTTTATAAGCCTAGAACTGGGGTGAACAAATCCCATATAGCCATGGCCTTCAAGAAGCTTGGAGTTTAGCCAAATAGGAGAGAGCTTGGCATGTTGAAATGTAAAGCAAGAGGAGACAGTAAAGACGAGGAGAGTGCGGATAATTGAGCGAAGGAGAACTTAGAGGAAGCTGAACTGCATGAGACTCAATATTAAGCATAGTGGCATAGCTGGCATAAGACAAAAGGGGTAAGAGGCAGTAAAGAGAATGCAGTTGGAATCAGCTCTATAGAAGTCAAGAGTAGTAGCAGCTGATGACTGATTACAGTTAAGGGTATCTGCTGAGAATGTTGAAGAAATGGAAATTTCCATACTGACAGTTGGAAAGGGTAGAAAAGCAGTTAAAGGAGCTCGCTAGAAAATTGATTAGACCTTACGGCCAGACATAGCCAAGCATCAAGTAAGGTGCAGCTGAAAAGCATCAAGTAAAGTGAGTCTGAGTTTGTGGGAGCTTCATTCCTGAGTTTTCCTAACAGCTGCCTAAAGCATGCAGGAAGATTCAGATAAACTTGAATGCAAAATAGCAGGGTAGAATAGTGAAAGTGTAACAGGAAAATAGAAGAGTGACAAATTTTGGCAACAGCCTCAGTTAGCATGCTGACCATAGAGGAGGCTGGGCAAGGAATCAAGTGTAGTCAGAAGCGTAGTGGTGAGGCCCTAAAGGAAAGGAAAGCCCCAGGGAAGCTAAATGTCATCTCACAGGCATAAGAGAGGTATGAGATTTTCAAAGTAGTGCTTTACCTTGACTATGGAAAGCAGGGTGTGGCTGTGCTGATGGGTGGCTGATGGATTGAGGAGACCTAGCTCACTGGATGGAGGGATTGTGAAAGGACAGGTCATAAGGGCCATCCACACAGAAGAAGGGAAGCTGAGTTTATCATCAAGGACGGTGCTTCTCAAGCTCCAGTGTGGATCCAAATCATGTGAAGGGCTTGGTTTTGTTGTTGTAATCTTTTTTATTTACACATAATAATTGTATATATTTATGGGGTATCTGTGATGTTTTATACATGCATATAATGTATAATGATCAAATCAGGATAATTAGGGTATTCACTCCAAATACTTATTATTTCTTTGGACTGGGAACATTCCAAATCTTCTCTTCTAGTAATTTCAAAATATATAATAAATTATTGTTAACTGTAATCACCTTACTGTTCTATTGAACACTAGAACTTATTCCTTCTTTCTAACTGTATTTTTGTACCCATTACCAACCTCTTTTCCCCTACCCCCATTTGAAGCACTCGTTAAAATGCAGATTATGGGCCTCACCCACTGAGTTTCTAATTCAGTAGGTCTGGGGTAAGGCCAGAGAATTTCTATTTCTAACATGTTCCTAAAGGATGCTGGTAGATCATGAAACACACTTTAAGAACCATTGATGTAAAATGTAGAAATAAGTCCTGGAGAGAACAGACAATAGCAACAGTGGCTAGAAAAAGTGGTACTGACTGAGTGGCATTCAAATATTATCATAAGTTTCATAATTCTGAATTTACCTTTAACTGGAATATATACAGGAAAGCAAATGATACCATAATAACAACTAAATAAAAATTACGTATTCTTCTAGACCAATGTTGGTAGAAAATGGATACTTTTAAAATAAACAAGTTTTTCTTCTGGTATTGTGCACTACACTAGTGAGAAATTTCTCAATTTTAGTTTCTACTGTTGTTGCAATATTGCTGGTACTGAACAGAGATTTTCCCAGTATCTGAAACAAACCTCAAGCTTACCAAAAAAATGCTCCGAAAACTGGGATAAAAAGGGGAGACACTTTATAGAAGGAAAGGGATGGTATCAGCAGCAATACTCAGTGACGTCGCTGTAAAAAAAAAAAATCTGAGTGAAGGTATGGCTGGTTTTCCATGAGAAGTAGAGAAGGTCAAGGTGGGGGTCACATTTACTCTAACTGGTCTCCTCTCTCACGTTTGTCTTCTAGGCTAACTGCCAGGCGGCCAAAGGACAGTACGTTCACTCAGGCTCTTCTGAGGCTGCTTCCACCCAGTCGCTGTTCACAGCCTGCTATACCTACTAGGATCCAATGCCCCCCAGCCTAGCTCCAGCTCTTCAAGTAGGAAGACTGAAAGGGAGCAACTTTTCCTCCCATCCTGGAAATTAGACACAGTTAGATTTGAACTGCTGGAAATACAACACATGTTAAATCTTAAGTACAAGGGGGAAAAATAATCAGTTATTGAAAAATAAAAATAAATACCAAGGACCTGATCAAATTTCACAGAGCAGTTTCCTTGCAACACTTTCAGCTCCCTATGCTTCAGAATATTCACCCAAGAAAATAACAGGCTTTAAAACAATATCGACTCCTCATCCAAAGAACAACTGCTAAATGAAATACCTCATTAGCTGAGTGTAGAGAAGTGCATCTTCTGAAACAATCTCAGCAGTGGTAGGTTGGGAAGGAGATAGCTGCAACCAAAAAAGAAATAAATATTCTATGAACCTTTGGCTGCTATCAGGTTTCACTTTTCTGCTCTTGTTGTCTGGACTCTGTATTTCATTACTTTTGACTCTACTAGACATGACTGGGTTTCAACAGTCAGAGTCTTCAACTCTGGCTACTCATTGGAATTAAACAGCAAAAATTTTTAAAAAACTCGGATGCTTAGGCCACACCCCAGCTCAATTAAATGATAAACTCTACACCTGGGATCCTCTAACTATTAGCGTTCTTAAAGCTTCCCCAGTGATTCTAATGTATAGTTAAGTTTGAGAACTACCAATCTAAATTTCAAGTTTGAGGATATTTGAAAAGTAAAGCCATTCACAGTATGAAGCCAGCTAAAAATGTAGAATGATTTTGAGCAACTTGTGGAGTGTAATAAGAAAATTAATGTGACTTTGATGCTTGGAGCATTCCTCTTCAAGTGGCCCAGGTTTGGTGACACAGGACTACACTGTCGTCTGCACGTCCAGGCACATTTCCTAGTTTTTCAGAAAATAATATTCACATAATTATACTGTATTGACTTTCATTTTTCAGAATTAACCTATAGTTAAAGCACTTAAGACAGCAAGAGTTACAAAAGAGAATTTAATTATTGTAACTTTGGATGATATAAAAGTAATGATGTAACTGACAGAAGCTGGGAAATATAAGGGGGAGGAGAAGTGGAGGAAAGCAAAAAGAGTCAGGAATACTACTTAAAACTGATGGGTTAAGAAATAGTGCTTTAAATCTAAGTAATAAAAGAAACGGATGTAAATCATATATATATATATATATATAAATAATTAAAATATTGAAGGTAGTATGCTAAATTTCTTACCTTGAATAATACAAAGACAAATGATATTGTGTAGATTAACAAATTAACAAACAGAGGCTTACCATATTATTTAGAGGAGTAAGACAGAATTAGCCAAAGGGGCTTACTTTAAGGAGAAAGACCTGTGAATAGGGTACAGAAAAGACAACTTTTCCTTATTACGTGCCCTCTACAGTATTTGGATGTTTATTTCCATGTACTTGTCGTTACTTTTCTGAAAACAACTATATTCATACAAGGAATTCAAGCCTACATTAGAGATCCATTAAGCCCACGGCTTTCATTTTACAGATGATAATATCAAGCCCAAAGAAGTAAAATTACTTGCTAAGGGTCACACATTTATGGCAGAGCTGAGAGATTAAAATTCAGGTCTCTGAATTCAGGTCTCTTGCTCAAAAAATGGACACAGCCAGAAATTCCGCAGAGCAAGGTTATAGGCTGTGTTCATTATCTCTGCCACCAGTGGTGTAGGTCTTCTACATTTCTCCTTACATGCAGTCAATCATCAAGCACTTCATCTCCTCCTATGTGCCAAGCTCTCTTAAAAGCTGGTAGGTAACACCTTGTGAGACAAAGGTTTGCTGCCAGATAATTTTTATCTAGATCTTACTCAGCATTGCTGAATTATTTAGATATTTTAAGAGGTATCTAAAGAAACCTCTTAGATTCTTATCAGTTAAGCATGAATTTATAATCAAGGTTGAATTACTTACATATTTTGGTCAAGGCTGAATAACATTTTACTGGGAGTGAGAATCTATATAATGAATTTTCCTGGCTACCATCGGATATATTTTCCCTATTAAAGGATTATAGTTGTCTGAAATCTCAATCCCATTAATTTCCTCCATTCAGGGTAATATGAAGACAAGTGTTACAAGGTTACAGACTTCAATTTCTCTGTAATTACTGAGTGAATATTTAGTGGCTTCCCAGCTTTGGTTACTTTGTTAGATTTATTTTAGTAGTTATTAAACACCTACTAAAACTAAAACCTAGTACTAGACATAAAAAATAATTAGAGAAATTTCAGCTTAGGGCACACCAGACAATTAAGCTTAAATAGCTAAAAGAAACACACAAACAATTGACTGGGGGTTGGTAAGTGGGGAGGAGAGTCAGGGTATAGAATCAGATGTCTGGGTGTAGAAAAGGGAGAGATGGTATTTAGGATGGACATCACAGGAGAACAAAAAGGAAGGGAACTCATAGTGAGGTTACTGCCTGTTTGTAAGAAAATACATTCATAAGTCACTGAAAGAAGATGACATTTTGAAGATATCAAGAGCCAAGGCCACACACACACACACAAACACACACACACATACACAGAAGTGACTAAGTTCTGGAAAAAATAAAAAAGAGGAATTTGTTTTGCTCTGAAGAGGGAGGAGGGAAAGAAGGGAATGGGCAAGAAAATGAGGGAAAAGAGGAAGAAATGAGAAAAGAAAAAGAGGAGGCAGGAAAGAAGCTAGGGCAATATGTAATTGTGGGGAGGCACTGGGCTTTTGAGAAGGAGAACTCTTATTAAGCAATCTAAAGATACTGTCTTCTTGCCAGGAAGAACTGAGTTTCTCATTTGAGTCTATATCATGCTTTACAAAAACAAGATACTGAGCTGATTCGTAATGATTCATAATGTGAATTAATTTAGCAGAAGCAAAAGCCAACTGTGACAGTGAGAATATAAGCTTCTAGAAACTTGCAGAAATCTTGGAGTGAGCTTTAGGCAAAGCAGAAATGGGACTTCAGGATCATCTGATTTAGCCCTCCTGGAATGAAAGACTCCAGCTGCCATCTAGATGTCACTCGCTTGAGCAACAGAGGAGGAAACAGGTCCAGCGTGCTAAGGAAGTTGTCCAAGGTCACATAACAAGTCGGTGGTGAGATTTAGGCTAGTGTGATTTGCAAAGGCCTCTTGGATGGGAATAGCCAGGGGGCTTCAAAGCACAGGTTCTGCAGTCAGACAGCATAGATTCAAATGTTGGCCCTGTCACTTACTAGCCATGAGACCTTGGACACATTATACCTTTCTGTTGTTCAGTTCCTTTATCATCAAAATAAGAAAAAATGTATTGGCCTGGTGCGGTGGCTTAAGCCTGTAATCCTAGCACTTTGGGAGGCCGAGGCAGGCGGATCACGAGGTCAAGAGATCGAGACCATCCTGGCCAACATGGTGAAACCCCATCTCTACTAAAAATACAAAAATTAGCTGGGCGTGGTGGCGTGCGCCTGTGGTCCCAGCTACTCGGGAGGCTGAGGCAGGAGAATTGCTTGAATCCGGGAGGTGGAGGTTGCAGTGAGCCGAGATTGAGCCACTGCACTCCAGCCTGGTGCCTGGTGACAGTGAGACTCTGTCTCAAAAAAAAAAAAAAAGAAAAAAAGAAAAATTGTATTATCACATATTGTTGAAAGAATGAGTTAATACATCTCAATAACAAGTTCACAATCCCTTATTCACAATTCTGAAATCCAAAAACTCTGAAGACCAAAAATTTTCTCATAAGTTTTAGTAAATTATTTTGTGGCAAAACCTGACCTGAAGCTATCTGTCATCTTTGTTCCATTCGATGATATGCAGCAATATTAACATGCTTAATTGCAGGCGCTGCCTCAGACACTGCAGAGGGAATTATACAATATATAGCAAAATTAATATATTTACTCTCTAAAGTCTGACAAAATTCTGATTTCCAAAGCACTTATGGCCTCAACGCTTTCAGATAAAGAATTGTGAATCTTCCCTTAGAACAATATCTGCCATCCATTTTATCTAGGGTAAAAGATAAATTGCCCATGCTCAATGCAGCCTGGAGGGCTCATGCAATGCTACCAATCCCAAAGCCTATTTTGTAGAGAGGATAAGTTAAGAGAGAGAAGTGATGCAAAGCTCAACACAGCCAGTCACAGTTTTTTCTGCTGCTCGTGTAAACATGGTATTCTGGCTAGAAAGTAGTCTAAGCCTCTTGAAATAATCTAAAGCACTCAGTACTGGGCATCAATGTGTAACATACATAAAAATCAGACAAGCACTCTTGTAGCACCTACTGTATGCTCAGCACTGTACGCTTACCATGGAAATGAGGAAGACAAGCACGCAGTTAGAAAACAAAGAAAATTATACACAATAATGTGCTAAATTGCAGTGGCATAGGCTAGATGCTGAGATCAAAAGAGAAGGAATGCTTTACAGAAGAGGGAGGATTAGCTGAAGGCAGTTTATTATTAGTTTTGTGAACTTGGGAAACATATTTGGTCTCTCTGAGTCTCAGTTTTCACATCTGTAAAAGAAGGTTGTTGTGAGGGCAATATTTTATGTACAGTGCCAGATACAAAAGTAGTAAATAAATATTAGTTTTCCCTGTCAGCTGGCTCTTGAAGAAAGGTAAAGGCTCATAAGTGAGAATAAACATGAATTACATGTCTTCACTAGAGTACAAACTATATGTTGAGAGAAATATGGGCAATCAGCCTGGAATGGTGAGGCTGATTTCCCTTGATGGAGTGGCACACAGACGGACAGAGATATTTTAGAAAGTCTTGCCTTGAAGTGATAAGAAATAGGTAACTATGGATGATTTTTTTTTTCTATTTGTGTATACTGATTTTTTTTTCTATTGTACTTGAGGTTCTGGGGTACATGTGCAGATCATGCAGGATTGTTGCATAGGTACACACATAGCAATGTGGTTTGCTGCCTCCATCCCCCAGTCACCTACATCTCTCCCCATGTTATCTTTCCCCAACCTCCCCACCCCTGCTGCTGTCCCTCCCTTGGCCCCCACAACAGACTCCAGTGTGTGATGTTTCCCTCCCTGTGTCCATGTGTTCTCATTGTTCAACACCCACCTATGAGTGAGAACATGCAGTGTTTGATTTTCTGTTCTTGTGTCAGTTTACTAGGAATGATGGTTTCCAGATTCATCCACGTCCCTACAAAGGACATGAACTCATCGTTTTTTATGGCTGAATAGTATTCCATGGTGTATATGTGCCACATTTTCCTTGTCCAGTCTATCGTCAATGGGCATTTGGGTTGGTTCCAGGTCTTTGCTATTGTAAACAGTGCCACAATGAACATATGTGTGCATATGTCTTTATAATAGAATGATTTATAATCCTTTGGGTATATACACAGTAATAGGATTGTTGGGTCAAATGGAATGTCTATTTCTAGGTCTTTGAGGAAGCGCCACACTGTCTTCCACAATGGTTGAAATAGTTCACACTCCCACCAATGGTGTAAAAGTACTCCTATTTCTCCACATCCTCTCCAGCATCTGTTTTCTCCATATTTTTTAATGATTGCTATTCTAACTGGCATGAGGTGGTATCTCAATGTGGTTTTGATTTGCATTTCTCTAATAATCAGTGATGATGAGCATTTTTCCATATGTTTCTTGGTCTCATATATGTCTTCTTTTGAAAAGTGTCTGTTCATATCTTTCTCCCACTTTTGGATGGGTTTGTTTTTTTCTGGTAAATCTGTTTTAGTTCTTTGTAGATTCTGGATATCAGCCCTTTGTCAGATGGGTAGATAGCAAAAATTTTTTCCCATTCTTTTGGTTGCCAGTTCACTCTAATGATTGTTTCTTTTGCTGTACAGAAGCTCTGCAGTTTAATTAGGTCCCATTTGTCTATTTTGGCTTTTGTTGCCAATGCTTTTGGTGTTTTAGTCATGATGTCCTTGCCTATGCCTATGTCCTGAATGCTTTTGCCTAGGTTTTCTTCTAGTGTTTTGATGGTGTTAGGTCTTATGTTTAAGTCTTTAATCCATCTGGAGTTAATTTTAGTATAAGGTGTCAGGAAGGGGTCCAGTTTCTGCTTTCTGCACACTGCTAGCCAGTTTTCCCAACACCATTTTAAACAGGGAATCCTTTCCCCATTGCTTGTTTTTGTCTGGTTTGTCAAAGATCAGATGGTTGTAGATGTGTGGCATTGCCTCCAAGGCCTCTGTTCTGTTCCATTGGTCTATATCTCTACCAATGACCTTCTTCATAGAACTGGAAAAAAACACCTTAAACATCATATGGAACCAAAAGAGAGCCCGCATAGCCAAGACAATCCTAAGCAAAAAGAACAAAGCCAGAGTCATCACGCTACCTGATTTAAAACTACACTACCAAGCTACAGTAATCAAAACAGGATGATTTTTAAGAAAGAATAACCTAAGAGCAATGCTGAAAATTACTTTCTAGAATGTAGAGGATCAGGAGGGAACCAGGAGCCAGCTAAGTGTCTATAATAGCAATTCAGTGGAGCACCTGGCCTTTTGTTGGTGGGGTGGGTGAGAAGACATGACATCTTTTTTTTTTTTTTTTTGAGATGTAGTCTCGCTCTGTCGCCCAGGCTGGTGTGCAGTGGTGTGATATCAGCTCACTGCAACCTCCACCTCCCAGGTTCAAGCAATTCTCCCACCTCAGCCTCCCGAGTAGCTGGGACCACAGGCACCCACCATCAGTCCTGGCTAATTTTTGTATTTTGTAGAGATGGGGTTTCACCATGTTTGCCAGGCTGGTCTTGAACTCCTGACCTCAGGTGATCCTCCCACCTTGGCATCCCACAGTGCTGGGATTACAGGCATGAGCCACCACACCTGGTCAGACATGACATCTTTAGACTAGAGAAAACAACAAACAACTCCTTGTGTGTAGCATAGCCATTTACCGTCCTAATAAAGTCTGTTTCATTGCAACCTGATAGGCAAGCATTTGGGACAAATGAAAGGTCAAAATTCTTTACCTCGTTCTCAAAAAGAGACTTACATAAATGCACAGACTTGGTCAGGCTGAGTAGTGTGGCACATGAAAATAGGGCATTTTCTAAACATAGCACCAATTCGTTTGGCAGCTCAGAATAGACAGGGCTAGGTGGTAGCCCAAGGTCTCAGGTGTCAGAGAAATGTATTCTGCCCTCTTAAGATAATCAAGATCAAGTCATCTTTCTGCAACTACGTACACCTTTTCATTGTCCTGCTCTGTTACTCCATCCTGTTCAGAGTACCCTTCTGGGTTGCAGGCACACAATGACTGTCATGTAATGTGGAGATTTACCTCAGCCAGTGGACTAACATGAAAAACCTGTTCTTAGAGCATGGCTTCTAGACAGGCAACAACACAGGCAAAATGCACACACCATGTTTTATTTGTGTGAATGAAATACAAAGCTAATGAAAACTCAGTGTTTTGGAAAGTTGGGTGATTTTTCCTGTCTTTATGTAATATATATGGCTTATTATGCATTCTTCAAGTCTTCAAGTCTCCTTAATGATAAAGGGCTGCTTGATGCAACTATGAAACGGACATAACACCTAGCAGGTATTTTTTTTTTTTTTTTTTTTTTTAATAAAAAGAATGAAAGAGAGAAAGGAAGAGGAAGAGATTTTAGAAAAAGAGAGAAAAGGAGAAAGAAAGAAACAGCAAAAGAAAGAAAAAATGAAAGAGAAAGAGGAAGAGATTTTAG